>LTAE01008512.1:0-20422 GCA_001647135.1 Pontederia paniculata | reverse complement strand
GAAGAAGGATATAGTGAACTCCGAAGATCTCGTGGGAGAAGATCGGAGCGGGGACGTAGGCCAAAGAGTTCGACCGAACCTCGATAACAAACTCCGTGTTTGTTCATTGTGTTTGTTCTTCTCTCTACTCTCTTCTCTCTGTTTGTGTTTATATTCATATATGTTTGCCTCCGCTAACACAACATTAAGAGATTTAAGTTAAGAAGAACATAAGATTTTTAATACACCAATTCACCCCCCTCTTGGTGCCATTCTAGATCCTACACTTCTCGCTTCATGTTGTTCCACCAGAAGCTGCGCTGTAGGTCTTTATACATTTTAGTGCTCCCAGGGTGGTTTGCGAACTCAAACTTGTGGCATACTTCCAATATCTCCTTTCATAATGCCTCATCCTTAGGGACCCATAGACGATCTTTATATCATATCCCGCCATCTGTTGATACCACAAAGTCTGTCGGCTCCTGTTGGCATCTTTTAAGCATGTGCTCGCGCTCAGTATCCTTAGTCTGCGCCTGAATGATCTTGGTCACCATATCCAGCTGCACCCTGTGCGTCATCAACACTGCATCACTCTTCAGTAACTGTGGTCCCCACTGAATAATTCTCTCCAGCTTGTTCCACTTGTGCACACGCAAACAAAAAAGAGATACCTCCCATTTCCTGCTCAAGACATCAACAATTGTGTTAGCTTTGCCTGGATGGTAGCTGATGGCGAACTCGTCGTCCTTCAGGAACTCGATCCATCTTCGCTGTTGCATGTTGAGATCATGCTGAGAGAAATATATTTGAGGCTTTTGTAATCAGTGAAAACCTCGAAGGTCTCGCCATAGAGATAGTGTCTCCATATCTTCAAAGCGAAGACTACCGCCGCCAGCTCGAGGTCGTGTGTCGGGTAGTTCACTTCGTGCTTCTTCAACTACCTCAAAGCATATGCCACTACCTTCTCATGCTGCATCAATATGCATCCGAGTCCCGTCCTACATGCGTCACTGTAAATAACACACCCACCACTTTCTGAAGGAATGGTGATTATGAGTGTCGTTGTCAGCCGCTGCTTCAAACTCTTGGAAGCTCTGCTCGCATTTCTCCAGCCATACAAATTTTACTCCTTTCTTGGTCAGGTTCGTCAGGGGTGATGCGATCTTCGAGAAGTCCAGGATGAACCATTTGTAGTAGCTGGCCATGCCCAGAAAGATACGGATGTTCGTAACGTTCTGTGGCTGCTTCAATTTTCCACTGCCTCCACCTTGGTAGGGTTCACCGCTATGCCCTTCTTTGATACGTTGTGGCCGAGGAACATGATCTCTTCCATCCATAAATCACACTTAGAGAATTTTGCATATAATTTGTGTTGCCGCAAAGTCTCTAATACTATCCGCAAGTGCTCTCGGTGCTCCTCTGGGCTCGATGAGTAGATCAAAATGTCATTGATGAAGACTGTGACAAACTGATCTGGATGCGGCTTGAATATCCAATTCATCATGTCCATGAAAGTTGCTAGAGCATTTGTCAATCCGAACGACATTACTAAGAACTCGTAATGCCCATATTGGGATTTGAAGGCAGTATTTGGCACGTCATCTTCAGCAATCCTGAGCTGGTGATACCCACTTCTCATATCTATCTTTGAGAAGATGACCGCCTTAGACAATTGGTCGAACAAATCATCGATTCGCAGTAGTGGGTATTTATTCTTCACGTGACCTTGTTGAGCATCCTATAATCGATGCATAGCCTCATGGAGCCCTCCTTCTTTTTCACGAATAATACGGGTGCATCCCATGGTGACACGCTAGGTCTGATAAACCCCTTGTCTAAAAGCTCCTACGTTTGCTTCTTCAGCTCTTGCATTTCGGCTGGGGCCATCCGGCACGGTGCTTTGGAGATTGGACCGATACCGAGAACTAGCTCAATTTGAAACTCGATATCTCTCTTCGGTGGTAATATGAAGATGTCATCCGAAAAACACATTTGAGAACTCCTAGACCACGTGATAATTACCTATTTATTCATATTTTTCCATTATATAATCAATATAATTTACATGCATTTCATTGTCATATTCATGCATTATCGCTATTTTGATTCATTTATTTCATTCAATGAGTCAGTATCTACATAATGTGTATTTTCTATATGTACAGGGGCTGGTGGCTGCATGGCAGAAGGAAGACCATAGGAAATGGCAAATGGAAGAAAACTCTAGTATCATCACGGGTCGTGACATTCCTGTCACGAGCCGTGATGATCTGAAGGCAGAAACACAGCTTTGGTCACGACCGTCACATGTTTGTCACGGGCCGTGACAACTTGGAAATTCTTCGGTCACAACCAGGTCGCGGGCGTGACGCGCAGATGATGCTTTTCACGGTCGTGATTCCTAGATCACGGGCCTAACATATTTTGGGATCCACCATCGTTCGGTCACGGCCGTGACAAAATTGTCACAGGTCGTGACAATCCCTAGAGTTTGGAGTCGTTCGGTCACTGCCGTGACAAACTCTAGAGTTAATCGTCTTTCGGTCACGACCGTGACACTTTTGTCACGGGTCGTGATAGTTTGCGAAAATTTGTAATTAAATATATTTTTTAAGGGATTTTTGGACGGTTCTGATCTCCTATCAATCCTACTCTAATCCTAGACGAATTCTATCATCCAAAGGCCTTTCATCCCTATAAATAACACCCAAAACCCTAGAGAAAGGATGCTAGGAGCTTGGGAGAACTTAAAGAAGGAGAAGACGAAGTGCTGCAGAATTGACGATCGTCTACAAACCCAAGGTGTAATTACTCTATATTTTATTTATAATTTCTGTATCATCTTTTCCTATCTATACAAAGGATGAACTCCCAATGTTTAAAGTTATTTTCTTTTGGAGGATTATTCTTGTAAAAAGTGAAACTGAGAAATCCTAGATTTTGTGAATATCAATTTGAGTTATTTTTCAATCTCTTGCGCATGCTTTGTTGAATTTCTCTGAAATGTTTCTCTGGATTAATGATTTATGAATGAGTTATCATCTTGGATAAGNTCCTAGATAGGACATCTAAATTTCAGTAAAACTTAATTCTCTTGAGAAAGACTAAAAACTTAAATTGATCTATTTAAACTCAAAATTCTCTTATTTTATTCATCAAAGTCCAGTGCTCAAGTCATCATTCTGACACTTAATTGTTAAATCTCTACCATTATTAAATCTTTATTTTCATAATCAATAAATTCTTCAAATCCAGTGTACCCCTCTCATTAAAATATGGTGTTAGATATTGGTAGAATAAATTTCTCGTGGGATTGACACTCTATTCACTTTTTTATTACTTGATACGTCTAGTGCACTTGCTAGCAATTTTATATGCATAATTAACACGAATCACCACGTCGATCTGCTGAAGGTCTCTGGCTGGGGTTTCAGTGTTGACCACGCTGGCTAGATATCCTCTGCAACCCTTTCGCAACAACTTGCGAGCTTGCATGACCGACACGATCATCTTGCTATCATCTGAGCGGATGCCCCTTATCGTGACAGGTGAGCCTCCTTGGCCTCTGATGATGACCTTTTTATGCTTGCAGAGCATGGACACGTCGTGGTATGATAGCCAGTCCCTACCTAGTATGACATCATACCCTGTCATGGGTATGACGATCTAGTCTGTAGAAAGATCTCTCCTCTCCACCGTGATGGGTATATCAAGAATGTACTTAGTGGCCCGGAGAGTGCCCATCGGGGTGTGTACATCAATGATGCCCCTCAGATCATGTAAGGATATATTTAGTGTAATGGCACAATCAGTAGATATGAAAGAATGGGAGGTACTCGAGTCAAATAATATAGTAGCTGGTAGACCAACGACGGGTAGAGTACCTCTGATGACATCATTGTCATTCGGAGCTGCTTTGGCTTCAAGATTGTAGACACGTCCTTGAGTAGGAGCATTGGTCCCTCCTGGACCATGATTGTTTTAGGTCTCATTCCTCTTGTTCGGACAGTTCCTGACAAAATGTCCGAACTTCCCGCAATGGATGCACGCTCCGGTCCTCCTCCTGCAGTCTCCAGTGTGGTGCCGCCTGCAAAGGTTGTAGAAATCCCAACCATGAGGTGGGTGTTGTGATTGCTGGTCCCATGGTGGTTGTCGTTGGTCCTATCGCGGTGGCACATTACGCTCATGGTAGGTCCTTGCTCAATTGTTGTGCCTGTTATCGCGTCTATAATTGCGTTTGGGCTTCCACCTGTAGGTCATCTCTAAGTTATAACTTGTATACATTAGTGCGTATACTTATGCACATAACGACATTTCCACCTGGGCCTATTCTGAGCAAACCTATGCTCTGGGACTTGTTGGTTTGGGGCCCGCTGAGATGGAATTTGTTGCACTGGGGCCTGATGGACTGAAGTATTCCTCATTCCTTCTCTCCGATTGTCCGCCTCATCTTGCTCGAAGATCTTGGCCATCTCCACAGCATCCTTGAAGGTAGTGCATTTTGAGCCAAGAGTTTTTGTCCTCAGGTCGGAGCGCAATCCATGGATGAAGCATTTTGCTCTCTCCTTCTGGATCTTGGCTGAGGTATGATACTTCTGTAGCTGGATGAACTTGCTCTGGTACTGCGCCACAGTCATCTCACCCTACTGAAGTTATTGGAACCCACGTTCCTTCAGGGTGCACTAGAATTCAAGAATATATTGCTCCTCAAAGGCCTCCTTGAAGTTTGCCCAATCCACCTCCTCTTCATCAGGAAATACAATGAGCTTGGTGGTCTTCTACCAATCTTTGGTGTCCTTCACCAGGCGATGAGTTGCATACAACACTTTCTTGTTGTCAGCACACTCCATCAATGCGAAAGTCTCCTCCATAGAGTCCAGCCATCTCTCAGCTTCGTCACAGTCATCCTTCTCATCATACACCAGAGGTTGGAACTTCAGAAATCTCTCGATGGTGTCTTTCTTGTTAGTGCTCTTCTCCTTCTATTTTACCAGTACTCGGCTACTCTTAGCCTCCTACTAAGTCTCACCCTGAGCATCACCCTGTTGCTAGGAAGCACGGGTAGCCATGCATTTGGAAACCATTTCCTGTTCCCACATAAATAACAATGTCATTAATTTAATTAATACCCAATGGTTAAAGCCTTACTTTCTCCATACTCTGGCTGATGCTGCGACTGCTCGTGGTGTTTGCACATGGACACTCTAACTACAATGGAGACATCAAGAGAGTCCCGACTTTAGGCTCTGATACCTAACTATAACGCCACCAAACCCATACACCGCCATGTGACAAAGATATGGACCTGGGGACGCTACTCTTTGACTTATGATTTGACCTTTTTAATTTGTAAATAAAAAATTGCGGAATAAATATGGGCAATGGAACAAGATTGAGGTGACTAAAATATCCAACAAATAAAAATGTGAAAGGTGAACAAACTAGGAGTCTACATGTCTCTCAACAACAAGGAGTTCAATATCTTGGTAGATGGTCATACAACTCTGACATTCAAAATAGAGAGATCAAGGATAAAGGAGACTTCAAGGACATCCATGTGCAGACAAAATCCACCACGAGCTTCAATCATCGCACACCACCAGCATCAGGAAACCATCACAACCTAGTTACCTATGGGATTCAACACAGGAGAAACGATATCTCATGAGCATAAAACACTCAGTAGGTAAGACAACAAGTACATAAAATAAGTGAATAGATATCAACATGATGATGAATATTAATATGACATTAAATCAGACTTTTCATAATATACAATAGTCACAATGATAGGTAACAAAATCTAAGCCTGTTGCAAGGTAAAGTCATACTTCCTAGGACAACATCAGGAGTTCATACCCACCATCTACTCTGGAAATAATATCAAGAAATTCATCCTTATCCTGGACAGCATCAAGAATACATCTGCCCTAGAACAACATCGGGGGAATAATAATATTCTAGAACAACATCAATATTGTATCTCATGTCCTGGAACAACATCAGAACATAGATAGAGTAGACCATATCCTGGAATAACATCAGGATTATACCTTTGCCTGGAATAATATCATGACATAAACAAGATACAAGATCTGTGTATTAGTGTAAGTACTTTAATATGAATCACTTTAGCAATCTTAGATCTTATCCCATTAATGCTTTCAGATGATTTTGGGGTAATGTAATTAATTTCTCATGAGTCTTCCAGGTACGTCGACTGTCAATGATGGTGAACTAACCACGGTCAATGCCCTAAAAGGGGAGGATACACGTGAATCCTCTTCGTTGAACAACGAGAGCTAGCTGAACAACATGAACCAGATAGTAGCCACACTACCCATTCTATATAATTAATAATGCGACTCCAAACAATGGTCGGTGTCCTACTTGTCTTATTAATCTTGTACCCTTATCTCATCAAAATCCTTTGATTTTTCTATCAGCAAATCTATAAAAAATCTTGATGCAAAATGCTCCGAAAGGTTTTTGTATATATTAGACTTAATGAAATATATTACAGATGTTTGATATATATAGTGTGCAATGTACAATGAAAACATAACAGTAATCCAACACATCATGACTGATAACACGTTCTGAAGAGTGGCACCAAAAGTAGAGTGGAGAACGAGTAATCAGGAGGACTTGGTCTTGCTCTGTTACGCCGAGGAGGGTGAGAGAGGAGCGACCGTCAAGATCGCCGGAGACGGGGGTGGACCCAGAGAGCACCGTCGATGTTAATGACGAGTGACCCCAACAACAGGAACGCTACGAACGGGCGTCCAATGCCGGCGGCGGAGGAGGCGAGGGAAGAGGAAGAAATATATGTATTTGGAAAGTTTGGAAATAAAAGTGGGAAGAAATAAAAGGGAATATTAGAAATAGGAAATGTAAATAAAAATTGAAAGGAAATAAAAGGAAAATACATGAAATAGGAAACAGAAATACAAGTGGAACGAACGGGCGTCCAATGTCAGCGGCAGAGGAGGGAGGGAAGAGGGGAAATATATGTATTAGGAAATTTTGAAAATAAAAGTGGAAAGAAATAAAAGGGAATGTGTGAAATGGGAAATGTAAATAAAAGTTGAAAGACAATAAAAGCAAAATACATGAAATAGGAAATGGAAATAAAAGGAAAATATGTGAAATAGGAAATGTTGAAAATAAGCATGGAAAGGAATAAACATGAAAGATATTAAGATGTGATAAAATAAAAAGAAATATATTTGGATAATAAAGGACAAGATAATTATAAAAGGAAGAAGAAGTAATAATAAGTTTTCAAAATTAAAATTATTATTTAGTAATAAAATTATAATTTTTGAAATATTTTTTTATAATGTTGTACATTCTTATATTTCAAATTATTCTTAATAATATTATTTTGATTTGATAATAATAATAATAATAATAATAATAATAATAATAATAATAATAATAATAATAATAATAATTTATATAGAGAAGGATAAAATAGTATTTAATAAATTAGTTCACTCTCAAATTCTAACTTCATCCAAACACACAATCTCACTTATTTAATTCTTAATTTTAATTTTACCTTTATCTAAATATACATTAAAATTAATTTATTAAATTAATAAAATTTAAAGAATTTCAAATTTTAATGTCAAACGCATCGAAAAAGTACCGTGCCTCTTCTTTTTTGTCTTTTTTCGTTGAAAAGTACCGACTTTTATGATTTCTCTTTTCTCTCTTTTTTTTCTTGTCCTTTTTTTTTTCTCTTTTTTCGACCACCGTTAGTCTATCCCCAATATGCAATCAATTTAAAAGTTCGTGAAATTTTAGATAAGAATAAAATGCAGATTAAATCCACTGCAAGCTTTTCGTACAATTAACTGTTTAAAAACATGAAAATTAAAAAGACAATAACACAGTTAGAAGTGGAAATGGATGCATGGCTGTTGTTTGGAATTCTCTAGATCCTTTTGACCATCATATAATATAATAATATTTGGTCTTCTAGAAGTATATTAATTTTCACTTCTGTGTCATTGTCTTTTTAATTTTCACCAATAATTTTAGTTTATATTCAATTCACTTATATTTAATTTTGTGGGCGACCAATAATTTTGTGCCCGCACGTGTCATTTTTTCATTTGTGGGCGACCTATATTTAAACTCCCTCATATACCCCACATAATTTCCATAACAGAACTGCATCACCTGACTCATCTCTCTCCTCTTCCTTAATTGCTTGCTTCTTCTTCCTCTCTCCGTTGTACACAGCTGAGAGAGTTGTATACTTCTACTTTTCCCGGCCCCCTTCTTCCAGAGTCCTAAACAATGGGTCGAAACATCACCTTGGCGCTCGTTGCTTTGCTTCTCCTTGCGGCCGTCACCAGTGCAATAAGAACAGAACCACCTGATCCTGTGAAGAGGAGGACGACGACGACTAGTGTTGAGGTATATATGAATGTGAATGAATTTTAAGGAACTATTAGTTCAAATGATTCCAGTTGTTAGAAAAAGCTGATCACTACACAGTTCTAACTAATAACTGCCACTATATATATATATATATATATATATATACATATATATATATATATATATATTTATATATATGTGCAGGATATTGATCGGCAGCAGACGTCGGAGACTGATCAGAGAGCAATGGAGAAGTGTGAAGGACTCGGAGAGGAGGAATGCGCTGCTGAAACTGACTACATCTACAACTTGGATCATCATCATTAATTACAGAATAACAAGGTTTTTCATGTATAAGCCATAGTCAATCTTATATATTCGCTCTTCCGAATTTATAAACAAAATGTACTCAACTTAATTGCTTCGTAAATGCTATAACTTTTAGCTGCATTCTTTCAATTTCCTTTTCTTCAAACCCTGTAATCTGATTTCAAAAAGACAGAAAATAAACTTCTATAGAGCTAGAAATTTTAAACTTAGTAGGGTATATAAGATTATATATAATTAAAAAATAAATAAATGAAAAGAACAACAATGTTCTTTAACTCCGCATCTCTTACTCCCGTTCACGCACTAGTAATGCCGATTAATGCCAACTGCAAACAGGAAAAAAAAAATCAGGAGATACGAATACGGCGCCGGTCTTGGCCGGAACCTGAGCGCCGGCGTTCGCCGCCCTGGCGCGCGGAAGCGTGGGCGCCGCCGAATCGGCATCAGGGCATTTGATGCCCTAGCCGGTTCGGTCGGACCGAATCATTTGGGTCGGTTCGACTGAACCACAGTAAAAAAAACCTCCAGGGCCATTTAGAATGAGCCTTGGACCCAAATTGCAATTGTTGCAGTTTTCTTTTTCTTTTTTATTTTTAGCTCAAATTATTTATCCAGTTAAATTCGAAATGTTCTAATAATAATAATAATAATAATAATAATAATAATAATAATAATAATAATAATATTAATAATAATAATAATAATAATAATAATTTTGAATTATTATTTGAAATATCTAGATATTTAAATAGTTTAAAATCCACTAAAGACTAAATGTTGATGGATAATTATATTTTTAAAGGTGTTTAAAATTAATTGTTCACAAAAAAATGATTTTAAATTGTTAATTTTTTTATTTTATGATATTTTACCTTATAAATTTTTTTATGTGTAAAATAGTCACATAGAATTATTAATAGTAGTGATTCTTCCAATAATCATATGATGACATTAATATTTGTCCCAAGTTCGATTATTAAATTTATTCTTATGCTTTAATTTTATATTTTATAATTGTATATTAATGCTTAGTGTAAAATTAGCACAATTAGTAGATGATCGTTGTTTGATTTTGTGATATTTTACATGATAAATTTTATTTATTATATGTCAAATAGTCACATCAGAATTCTTAATTATAATAATTCATGCAATAATCTAGGATGAAATTGGTATTTGTTCCAAGTTCAAATATCAATATTTATTTTTTATGCTCTAATTTTATATTTTATAATTGCATATGATGCTTAGTGTAAATTTAACATAATTAGTAGATGAGTCTAATAACTTCTCTTGAAATAATAAGTTTATAATGAATGAGGTTGTGAACCTCAAATGTAGTCATCTATCAATAGAAATTAGTGAAACTATTGATTACATGTGGTTATTTTTATCCATATTATTGGAGAATAGTCCTTGTGGGAAATAGTTAGAAAAATTCTTAAAATATTTGATGTAAATATAATAAAACATTATAATTACCTTTGCTCATATCATTAGGGGTTAATGTAATTTTATTTCATATTCGTTAGATTGATGGGTCAATATTAAAATATTATTTAAAATACTAAGTTTATAACGGGCGAAGTTGTGAATCTCAAACATAGTATTTCATTAATAGGAATAAGTTGAAATTAGTAGAACTCTAGATCATATGTGATTATTTTTGTCCATATTATAGGAGAAATACTTTAAATTTTTTTTAAAACATTTGATGTAAATGAAATGAAGCATCATATTAGCTTTGCCCATATTATTGGGGATTAATATGGTATGTATTTCATATTCGTTAGATTGATGAGTCAAACTTAGACGACATGTATTCTTAGATCCTGTTAGGGTGTGGAATACAAGTCGAAGACGAAAGGATGATTGGAAAACCTAATTGTTAGGATTGGAAATGAATGATTCTCCTACCTTGTAAATTATTTCACTTAGATTTATTAGGGTCCAGTGAATAATTTATAAAGATATCAATTCTCACTAAAAAAAGAAACAATATTTTTTTCTTCTTTGTATACGAAAATTCACAATACTAGTGAGAGCTAACATTAAAGAGAAGTTTAAATTTAATGGTATTTATATAGGTATGATAAACTTTTAACATAATGTTATTTCATTTTATTAGATTAAAATATTTGCTTTATCTCAAAATATCACTAAGATAATTGACCAACATAAATCGACTGTACCAAATTTTGAATATTGATTGAGAAACCTCAAGATCTGTTTTAGTGGTTTCAAATGTTTTGATGTGATCAAAGAATGTCGAACTAAGGTAGATCGTGACAAAGCCATAAAAAATAGAGGATGATAACAAATGTCTTGAAAAAATGAAGATGTCAAATGTCTCATCCTTGCATTCATGTCTGGTACACAGTTTGAGAATATTAATCATGTTGTTGACATGATCACCAAACTATAAGAATTCTATAGTGAGAAATCTCATGCCAGAAGATTCTCAAGATTTCAAAAAACAATATTCTTTTCAAAACTAATTGAAGGAAGCTCTCTGAATGATCATGTACTACAAATGATCAATTTAATTATTGAGTTGACAGAGCTTGATGCCACAATTGAAAAGAGTATTAATTTAATTCTTTCCTCCTTATCACCAACATATGAACAATTAATAATGAATTATCGTATAAAAAAATAAGAACAAAGATACATTAGTTGCTCCATATGCTAAAAATAGTAGAGGATGATATGAAGAAAAGTTGTTCAAACTATCAAAGGTATTGTTGACAGAAAAAGGGAAAGGCAAGGGGGTGTGAAGGATAAACCCTCAAGCCCAATGGTGGAGTCCACAAGAAAGAAAAATCAAGCTTTAAAGAAAGATTGAGTTGTCACTTCTGTAAGGAAGAGAGACATTAAAAATGAAATTGCAAGGAGTACTTTATTATACTTCCTGCAAGTAAGAGCAAAGTTATGATAAAAAACTTGTTAGTATAAGTCATTTTGATTGATTTTACCTTATTTTACTATTTGGGCAAAAGATTCTGACTGTGTATTTCACATGTACAATATGTTGCAGGAGTTACAGAGAGCTAGACTACTACGCAAAGAACAAATCCAACTATCCACTGCGAATGATTCATCATCAGATGCTGAATCTACTAAATTTTTTTTGTACTTAAATAGTAGATTTGATAAATTGCTTGTAATAGTTTGAATATTACCAATAATCTTATTTCTATTTTGACTTTCTACGAGCATGTTATGATCTTGTGATGGTTGTAAAATTTATTTGAACGATGAGATAATTGCTAGAGGGCACATCATTTCATGGTCTATATTATCAAGAACCATCAAATAATTTTGACGATTGAAAATACTAATAGGAGCAAGTGTGAGAAGTGACTCAAGCATATTGTGGTTAGATCAATGATATCATGCACTAACTTTCCAATGATATATTAGAAAGAAGAAATCAAATTATGTGATATGATTAGATCAATGATATCATACACAAACTTTTCAATTTCTTTTTGGGGTTATGTTCTAAAAACTATTGTTTACTTGTTAAACAGAGTGTTCTCCGAAGTTATGAAAACACATATAAGATGTGGTACAAAAGAAAACTCAATCTTAAGCATTTAAGATTTGATGTTGTCCAGTTTTCAAAAATGAAAATGAGAGCAAATAAGTTGAAGAATAGAGCCGAAAAAAATATTTGTGGGATATCTTAAAGATAATTTAAGATATTATTTTGATATGCTAGGACAATAAAAAGTTATTATGTCGTGGCATGCCACTTTTCTCGAACGAGTATTTGTATCACGAGTGGATAGTGAGAGCCATATTGAATTTGAAGAAATTTAAAATCCACAAGTTGAATATGAAAATACTTCAAAATATCTTTCTACCTAACAGAGGGTTAGTGAGAGTAACATAATATAATTTTTAATATATGTCGATAATCGTCTTCTCATTAGGAATAATGTAGGGGTAGTTCAATCAAAATTTAATTATTCAATATGTTCTTCATGAAGAATTTGAGAGAAACAACCTATATTTTTGGCATAAAGATCTATATGGATATATAAAAAAGAATAATAGGTTTTTTTCTTAATCCATGTACATTCAAAAGATACTAAAATTGTTTTGGTATGGAAAATTCAAAAACAAGAGTTATTCCCATTTAGACTTGAGATACATCTCTTGAAAAATATGACACCTCACAATGATGAGAAAAAAGCAAACAGAAAGAGCTCCATATGCTTCAGACATATAAAGCATAATGTATACTAAGATATGTACAAAAAATTGATATTAGTTATGCTATTAGTGTGGCTTGTAGATATCAATCGGATTCATAATTTAGAATATTGAATTAATGTTAAGAATATCCTTATGTACTTAAGAAGGACAAATGATTATATTATATTTTATGGTGGGCACAACATGGTGAGTGAAGGTTATACCAATGCCGACTTCATGTCAAATGTTGACGATCGAGAAAATAACTTGAGGTATACATTCACTCTGAATGAAGGAGTTGCCACTTAGAAGAGTTACAAGTAAAATACAATAGTTGATTCAATCAAAAAAGTTGAATATATGGCTGCATTAGATGCTGCAAACGAAGTTGCATTGATATAAAAGTTTACTTTTCGAGCTCATAATTTTTTCAAAATCACTTTATTGTGATAATAGCGAAATATAGCATAAATCATTGTGTTGAGGACTCATCAGAAGTACAAGCACATCGATCATAAATATTGCTTGATTAATGATTATCAAGAGTATCGATCATAAGTATCCAAAACATTAGTACATCCGACTTCATGTCAATGTTGACGATCGAAAAAGTAACTTGGGGTATATATTCACTATGAATGGATGAGTTGTCACTTAGAAGAGTTCAAAGTAAAATACAACAGTTGACTCCATCACAAAAGTTGAATATATGGTTGCACTAGTTGCTGAAAAGGAAGTTGCATGGGGATAAGAGTTTACTTTATGAGCTCATGATTTTTTCAGAATCATTTTATTGTGATAATAGCAAAGTAGTAGCATAAATCATTGAGCTGAGGACTAATCAGAAGTACAACACATCCATCGCAAAGATTGCTTGGTTAATGGTTATCAAGAATATTGATCATAAGTATCCGAAAGATCAGTACATTGGATAATTTAGCAAACTCATTGACTAAACCATTATTTGTATTTATATTTAATATGCATCTTGAGAAGATGATTTGATATTTTTCACAGATTGGATTTAAGGCAAGTGAGAGATTTTTTATTTAACATTATTATGCCCTAAACACAATCTGATCTAATAGATATTATTTAATCATGTTTACTTCTAGTTTTCTTAGCATATTATCTTTATAAGTATTAAATATGATTTAATGACATTGCCCATGAAGTCTAATTATGACACGCGATATGATATGATCATAATATGAAAATCATAATATTCACTTCAAAATATGTTCGTCACTTGAAAGATTGATGACAATGCAACATCAATTCAATTAGCTGATTGTGTAGTTTATCAGTCAATGGTTTCATAATGCTAATTCTCATTATGAATTAAGATAAACACACAAGTGCTTGTTGGTGAACAAGTTCACTGAACTGACCCACATGAGAATCTTGATAGTTGGACCATTAGCAAGATTTCTCAAATAAAATGATTGCGTGATCCTCTGACCTGAGACATCATTAAGTCTTGCATGTTAATGATGTTTTTTTGATAATGTTAATAATAATCCAATTGGATATATTAATATGTTTATTGATGGCACTAAAATCATGTGAAGACATATAAATGTTCAACAAGAGATCTACGACTCCTGTTGGAGAGATATCCTCAATGACCAATAAAAAAATGATGCATAGTCTGTGACCACAACATGAAGAGAATGCATTTTTTATTCGCATCATGTCTTCATTAGTCAATTGATTACTATTGAGATTAGGGATATAATATTTAATCATGTCATATTTTTCTCGATTTTGACATAGAAATTGTAGAAAGATTATATGCATATAAAATTATTTCAAAGGTATATTGCTAGGTGTCACTCTTGGTCTATAAAAGACTACAAACAAGTTGAAAACATCAATAGATGATACTATTGATAATTGTGTAGTCGATTAATTGGATATATAGCTCTTATGGCTGTAATGATGTGAACCTAATGGGTCACGCACAAACAAGACATAAAAGATGAATTTTGAATAATAAATTCAAATATTCAATGATATATTTTAGGTGCCTAGCATATGTCTAATCTCATCACGTTGCACATCAAAATTGGATAAATATTTATCCATATGTGACATGGTAAATTGAGTTAATGCAAGTGAGAGTTGTTGGTAAATAATTATGCCCTAACTCTAATTACCTTGATTGATGGTCAATTGGACAGTCAAAATTTAATGTAAGATATAATTTGATCATGACCGTCAAAAAGAGAGAAAGAGTTTGAGTTGGTTATAATTACCTCTTTAGAAATATATGAATTCTCTCATGATAAATAATTCAATCTCTCATAAGAGTTCTCTCCTCTCCTTTCGAGTGCAAGATTTATCTAAGTCTTAGTGTAGATACCGTTAGAAAAATCATGTCTATGATTCTCACACAAGACGATGAATGTTTTAATCAATTTCTTTGTTAAATTAATTATTCTACGTTAAATTAATTCTATAGATCCTGAAATGCATGATCACGATAAGAAAAAAAATTTCTTATATTCATGCAAGATTCAATTTCTTACATACAAATCATTCGTGGGTTGTGATCACGATGAAACCATAAGAAATCAAGTTTTGAAAATATTTTTTTAAATAACAATTTTTTTAATAATTCATGTTAATGACAAAACTATTTTAAAAATCCAATATTTGTGTTCTTTAAGATCTTAAAAGAGCACATGGATTTTTAAAATTGAAGAATTTTCAATATTTTTTTTCAATATAAAAATAATAAACAAATTTAAAAGAATTGATCATGAGGTTACATTGCTTATTAGTTATTATGTCCCATAATAATCATGGTAAAAACCTAAAAAGTATAAATGAGACTAATCATTCATAAACAAAAGAATAGATGAACTTTTCTTCTAATTTTTTTATTAATCACGAACCTAAGGATTAGGATATATAACAAGAACTAAAAATCAACAAGATGATCAAAATATAAAACTATATCTTTAATCACAATTTTCAAAATAATATTGCCATAATAAAATTTAGCTTGACAAAAAATGAATTGTTACGAAAACATAAAATTTAAAATCGTAAAAATCACACAATTATATACGAATTTATACTAAATATTTTAGTTTTATAATAAAATTATTTTAAAAATTAAATTAATTAATATAGTATTCAAAGATAATATTTGTAAAAAATAATTAATAAGTTAAACTAATACAACAACAACAATAACAAAGCCTTATCCCACTAGGTGGGATCGGCTACATGGATCATACGACGCCATTGCGCTCGTTGATCTATGTTCATGAGATTCGACGAGGTTTTACGTTGGCTGTCGAGGCCTAACACAACCCTCCTCCTTTATCCGGGCTTGGGACCGGCTATAAACATAGGCGGAGTTAATAAGTTAAACTAATATAACTTATATTTTTTTTGGATGCTCAATAATAAAATTTATTTATCGTTGATAATATATTTATTATTTTATAATTATATTTATTTGATATATAGTTTTATCTACGATATGATTTGATTTTATGACTAAAAGATATTTTTATCTGAATTCCTTAGTTCAAGAAGGGTGTTAGATACTACTAGTCGAACGTTGATATATCCTTCAGCAGCATACGAGCTCGGAATCCACCCACGCGCTTCTTCTGCAGACAACGTTCTCCGTCGAACTCACAATTAGTCTTTCAACGTTCTTTTGTTTCTTTAATTTCATTCCTCCCTGCGATAAAAAAAGGAGAGGAGTTGTTAATGACAAAATTTTTACAGAAAAATGATCTTTCAACCATTTCATGTTACTATATGATTATATAATTCAAATTAAGTTTTATTTGGCTTGCTCGGAATGTTCTGGATAGAGAGAATATATTGTCACTCCATTTATATTCTTGAGAGTAATGATCGGTATGGTCACTATTGACCATTCGATGAAATATAGACAGTTACTGACGTTATGATTATGATGACAATGAACGGTAATGATCTATAATCGATCACGTGATGACTGATAAGGGACAGACGATAGTGAGCATAATTCGTGTCGAATACGAATGAAAATGAAGCTTCACTCAGATGATCCTCAAAAAATGAAGAAGTTTTTTTAGTAATTAACTAATGAAGAGATAATATTGAATGATGGAGTATGAGACGAGAATGTGAAGTATGATAGAATTTATTATTAAATTTATGTTTAAACAAAAAATTATGATAGTGGATGAATTAAATTAAATTAATAAAAGTTTTATAAATATAGAATATATAAAATTAATTTGTATAAAAGTTATTTTTACCTTTATTATATATTTATTATTTATGACTCCAAACAAAAATATAATGTTATATATTTATTTGATAGAAAAATCACATGGATAAAATTGCTAGAAAAAAAAACAGGCGTAATAATTAGAATAACCAAATATAAAGAGAGAGAAACACATCAAAATTAATCGTATCATAAATTAAAAGACATAAAAAAATTATGGGCATTTGAGAAACAAATGAACACAATGATAAAAATTATTATGATATTTAATAGATTCAAAATTTTATGACAAAAGAACATGAGAAAAATAAACATGAACAAATAAGGATTAATGAGATGAGATTATAAAATAAGATGAATGAGATAAATCCGTCGAGATTGTCGAATGCTCTTTCTATCGTAAATAAAATATGAATGTAGTATAAAATGACTTAGCACAAAATTATAAAGACTTATTAAAAAGATAAATTTGTTTAGAAAACAATTATCCACTCTTATTCTCTTATTCCATCAATTTGGTGAAATAAAAATTTTGATATTTAGAGGTATGACTCATCCCATAAAATCATCATAATTTTACTTTCCTTACTCATCCATCTTCAACCTTATTCTTCCTAATACCATAATCCACACAATCCATTGCGAATACTTGAGAATATAGCAGATTACTTAGAATAAATCTATGTATTTGTAATAATTCCTGATAAAGAATTAAAACTTATCATCCATTAAACTTCAAAATTTTTGATAAAAAGCAATATGAATTAATAGCTTTACTGAGTAAGTTGGAATGACTAAAAAGTGCCAACTATGACATGTAAAGATAAAAGAATAATAGAGATTGACAAATTAAACAATGTTGTAAATTTTTCAAAGGATATGCTAATTAGAAGGTATATATGAAAATGTTCAAATAGTGAGAGTGAAATAACAAAAGCTCTTACATGGTGACACATGGAAGACGATCTCATTGGGTTTCTCGAGTCCTAATGAGATGACACATGATCTATAAAATGTCATAAAGGCAATGCATGATTTCAAGATGGAAGTCAATGAACAACTACTTTGTTGAAAGAGATAAATCCGTCGAGATTGTCGAATGCTCTTTCTATCGTAAATAAAAAAGGAATGTAGTATAAAATGATTTAGAACAAAATTATAAAGACTTATTAAAAAGATAAATTTGTTTAGAAAACAATTATCCACTCTTATTCTCTTATTCCATCAATTTGATGAAATGAAAATTTTGATATTTAGAGATATGACTCATCACGTAAAGCCATTATAATTCTTGTTTTTTTTATCCAAACATAATTTTACTTACCTTACTCACCCATCTTCAACCTTATTCCTCCTAATACCATAGTCCACACAATCCATTGCAAATACTTGAGAATATATCAGATTACTTAGAATAAATCTATGTATTTGTAATCATTCCTGATAAAGAATTAAAACTTATCATCCATTAAACTTCAAATTTTTTGATAAAAAGCAATATGAATTAATAGCTTTCAAACTGAGTAAGTTGGAGCGACTAAAAAGTACCAAAAATGACATGTAAAGATAAAAGAATAATAGAGATTGACAAATTAAACAATGTTGTAAATTTTTCAAAGGATATGCTAATTAGAAGGTATATATGAAAATATTCAAATAGTGAGAGTGAAATAACAAAAGATCTTACATGGTGACACATGGAAGACGATCTCATTGGGTTTCTCGAGTCCTAATGAGATGACACATGATCTATAAAATGTCATAAAAGCAATGCATGATTTCAAGATGGAAGTCAATGAACAACTACTTTGTTGAAGTATAGTCAAAACAAAATAAATAATGTGAATAGAATGATTGTCATAGCTAAGGATATAATCGTTAAACATAACACTATCAAAGGTTTAGACACTATGTCACTAATATGCGACTTAATGGAATAATTAAGTCGATGACTGATAGTCAGTGTCACGGCCGGAAACTGTCACCAGGACGCGGCAATGGATGTTACGATATTCTACATAATTCAAATTCAAACTCTAAGGATAATGGTTAGAAACAATTATAACAGTTCCAAAATAAAAATTAACTCTAGGATTTGCCAAAAATTTCGGCATAACCTTTGCTAAAAATTAGCCCATGCGACATATGCAACATGTATAAGGGACCAAGCCTGAATCATATAAAGTGAAATGGAATGATAATGAATAGTAGTAATAGGTCAGATGTTCTAATCAGGAGTCCACAATACTCCGACACATAATAACTGATAAACGGGCATATGAGCAAAGCATAGGTAAAAATCGATGAATATGTTAAGAATTGATAAGAACATAAGATCAAAGCCTCTCCACACTCTCATATACTAATTATTTCCCTTTTTTAGCCCGATGAACATGCATAAAAGCTATAACATCAATACTCGAGGAGTAACTCCTCACCTACAAAACAACAAAAAATAAGAGGGAGCATAAATGACTCAGTGAGTGAAAGAAATGGATCCATAAAATATTTAAACAATCCGGAAAGCCAAATCCGACGGAAAACACCTCCAAAGATCCATCATAAACATATATCATATGTAGCTTTATTTACGAAAAATACTTGCAAATCAAATGCAAAGTATAAACACGATATGCATGATTTATATCAAAGTCATTGACAACTCATCGCCTCTCGTGAATCACCATCACCGCCTCGCTAACCACGAGAATCATCATCACCTATCCATCAAAGAGCACCTCACTAACTGTGAGCACCTCTCTATTTGAGAGTACCTCGCTAACCGTGAGCATCGTCATCCCCTCTCTAACTGAGAGTACCTCGTTAACTGCGAGCATTCATCACCTCTCTAACTAAGAGTACCTCGCTAACCGTGAATTGCCATGCGTGCTCTAATGCAAATGCATGATGATGCCATAATATCATTTAGGATATTAATCCATATTTAAAAATATAGATTGTTGAATCTAGGATCCCAAGAGTGTTTTGATGATCACAAATTTGTAAGGGAACTTAGTTTGTACTGATGAACTTGTTGAGCTGAATTCTGTAACAGGTTGACTCAAGTTCAGAAGTTGTTAGGTCGACCAAAGCTAAAAGAATGGACGACCTATGCACATGGAAGACATCTCAGAAGAAGCATATGTGTGCAGCGGTCGTCCTATGGATACAGAGTGATCGACCTATGTTGAAGGAAGGTGCATGAGAAGGGATCATGAGTTGACCGATCGACTAGAGATGAAGGAAGGACGACCGGAGTAAAAGACTTAACTG
>LTAE01008511.1:0-20423 GCA_001647135.1 Pontederia paniculata | reverse complement strand
CCCCAGATTTATAATTCCAAAAATATCCCTATAACTAAAAATCAATTTCAGAATTCTAATATTAGGCAATCCCAAAATCTCTGATATGGTTCATCGAACCTGAACATTTTAATCTCTCCTCCTCATGATAACTCCAGCCGGCCCTAGTTTTCTCTTTTCCCCATCCTCTCTCATTCAAGAAAGAAAATGATCCCGAGAGAAAAGACGAAGGCAATCAAGGTTGGAGAGCGACGCCAGGAGAATGATCGCTGTAGATAGACGCAAGAACAGATTGAGGATGAACGAGACGACGAGCTTATGGGCTAACAAGTATGTAATATGAAGGATCACTTTAGAATGGATTTTCATGATAGATCAATGCATGCTAGGGCTTCTTATGATATTATGACGGGTTCTATATGATAACCATATGCCATGTGATTCTGGTTTTAATCCTCATGATGAATATATGATGTTTCTGCCCTATAAAAGTTTTACATGATGTAGATGGATTAAGGAGATCCATTCATGAATATAAGAATGTATATGATGTAGATTTTAAGCCTGAAAATTGTAGAAAATGTAGTGTTATGAATCCCCATATAATAATGCATCTATAGGAAAGAACCAGAGATCAATTTAGAGAAGAAAAGGGGTGGAATTCGCCCATAAATTTCTTGTCACGGTCGTGACGGGCATGTCACGGGCCGTGGCGGCGGCAGTCGGCAATGGCAAACGAAACACCCAGAAATTTCCCATCACAGCAGTGATGGGCATGTCACGGGCCGAGACGACAATAGTCGAAGACCGGTCGCGGCCGTGATGGTCACGTCACGTGCCGTGACAATAGATTATATGAAAATCCCTATCGATCACGACCGTGATGGTTATGTCACGGGTCGTAACAGTAGATGCGGGAAACTTTGCAACCGTGATTATACTATGGGCCATGATGCGAGGTCGTGAGCAGTCGCGAACCGTGACAAGGAAAATGAAGACCGGCCACGGCCGTGACATGGTAGTCACGGGCCGTGACCATGCAACCTGAAGCTGATCGTTCGGTCACGGTTGTGACAAGTTTGTTATGAGCCGTGACCATGCTGTGATATATACCATTCGGTCACGGCCGTGATGAAGCCTTCACGAGTCGTGATAGGTCAGTCACAGACCGTGACAAAGCTATCACGGGCCTTGACCGCTATTTTTCAGATGTATTTTATGTTGAATCCTTTCTATTTAAATAGTAGATGCTGTGAAATTCTCATGTAATCCTAAGGACTAATATGTGGACAAGATAAAGGGCCAATCATCCACACGAAAATTAATGATGAGGCCGACATGCATTGAATGATTGGGAGCGCAATGTTTATGATGATAGATGACTGGTAGATCAGTTGCTACCTAGTTCTTGTTGCCTGACCTTCTTCCCGCCTTGCAACAAATGGATTTCTCGAGCATCTTTTTCGGTCGTGGCTTGTGCATCCCGATTGACCTATTGGCGAAGCCTCTAAAGACTCATGAGCCATTCAAAGTCACAACAAAGCAACCCTCAAAATCACCTCAAAGTCACTAATGAGATAAGAAGAACTTAAGAAGATAACCATTTGGTTTACTATTTGCATTGAACATATTGCATTAGATGTTAAGGAATGATGTTACTGTATTTCCATGAATGCCAAGTATAAAGAAATTTAAATGATGAATGAAATGAATATGATGAAAGAACTCAATGATGATGATGATGTGGAGTAATGAATATTTGATAGTGGGTCATGCTTACTCCTTATGTATACGCTCAGAGTGATTGATGTTTGACTATATGTCATAGTTCATTCATGATGCAAAAAAGTAATGATATGTTAATGAAAAGAAAATTAGGTTAAGAAAGTATGTATCTAGTGGTTTATGTTTGATTGATGTCAAAGCTCATTACCTATGCAAAGAAAGTATAACAAGATGAAATGATGACTGAGGAATAATTAAGGTTGGACTAGTGTCATAGCTTACTTCTCATGCAAAGAATATAAAGAAAAATGATATATGAAAAGAAAGTAAATTATGATGAAAATGATGTATGTAAGAAATTAAGTGAAAGATATTTATGATATTTTATAATGATCATAATGTTATGATTATTGATGATTAATTATGATGATATGATTTAAGTTTCATACTTTTATTCTATCATGAAAAGTATCTTTCTATTGTGCCTTACATATCTGAGCTTCATAGCTGATGGTGGATTTTATTTTCCCCCGTGCTTTGGATCCTGCAGGTTAGTGATCTAAGGTGTCATGGTTATTGGTGGTGCATGCAGCGACATATGTTCGTGATGATGATGCTGTTTGCACATGAGTAGTGGTCCTATGTCAAGTTGTCTCTAGATTATTTTTTTTTCAAAAGATGTAATAGTTATTTCTGAGGCAAATTATATTATGTAAGACTTCCACAATTAATTCATGATATGAAAAAGAGTTTTCATTTATTTATGTATTCCGCATTTAGTTGACCAGTCTTAGTGTCAACCTTAAAGTAAAAAAAAAGTATGATGTATAACGCATTCAGGAGGACATTCTGCCATGTGGCAGAGTGATCTTTTGGGGCCTGTNATTAATTAATTAATTAAGTTTTTGACATCTTATAAAATTTGCACAATAGGGCGGCATTATAGATGAAAAAATAAATATAATTTTATAAATATTAATAATTAATTATTAGTTAATAGTATATTATTAAAAATAAAATTGTGACAAATATTAACTAGTGTTTTCAAGTATTAGTCAACTACTATAATATTATAATTATTTAATAGTTAATATTTTATTATAAAAACAAAGATTAATTATTTGTTAATTTATATAATTCAGTTAGTGATAATAATTTTATCGTTATTTAATTGAATAATTAAAATTATTTTAATTAATTATAATAATACTTTATACAAATCATTAATTATAAGTAATAAAAATATAAAAAATATTAATTTTTTTATTATTTTAATCTAACTAATTTTAATTACTACAATACCAACTAATTCATCCAAACACATCACTAGAACATCTCCACAAGAATAGTTCACTCTTATTCTTTCCAAAGAACAAAAAAAGAATATTCTCCCTAATTCTCATCAACCTTATTCCTGTACCAAACAGGGCCTTGGGGTATTACAATTGTCACCTTTGATAATTTTTTAGGTTATAAAGCCTAGTCATTCGATTTAATCGACAAACTAAAAAAATATAAATTTACTATTGAAATTCAAATTTGAACATTTTGTGGTATGCCATTGCACCACACTTATTTTGACCATTATTGATTGAACGTGTTTAGTCTAAGCGTAATTATCACCAGTCGGTTTAATTGTGAGCCGATGGATTTTTCTTCAAAATAATTTCTTCTCTTATTCGGATGGACAAGTTAAAACATGAGAACTAACTGAAATCAAGTTAAATCTCAAAAGTGAAAAAACAATAAAAAAAACAAATAAATTATGATGTTGCGAGAAAAAAATATACATAAAAAAGGAAAATATTTAGAAAATTCACATTTAATTAAATTACGATAAAAATATTATTTAATGATAATTTTTAGAAAGAATTATAATTATTTAAATTGATCTCTTAACCTTAATCGTTTATATACCATAATTTTTTTTTTAGTTATGGATCACGTTACAAATTTAGAGAATATGAATTTTTAGCTGTGATTATCGAATATTTATGTACATCATTAAATAAAAAGAAGAGACCATTAAAAAAAGGAAAATAAATCATGGGAGGAGCATTGGAGGAGAAAAAAAATAAAAAATGGAAAAAAATAGGAATAAAAAGAGGAGAATTATGCTTACTAGTAAAAGGGATGAACTAATGGAAATGAAAGAAAGAAGATAGTAAGAAGAAATATTAAAGGAATGGAAGAAGGTCAACAAAAATAAGAGGAAGTTAGAGAGTAATCTTGACTAAAATAAATTAATATTTGTATCACTAATATAAATAAAAATTAATAATAACCTACTAATAATCAAGTTGAGTGATCTTTTTGTATACACTAACATTTTCAAACATAATAATTACTTTATATAATTATTAGATTATTAATATTATTTAAACTATATCTTTTAAATTATTATAGATAATATTTTTTTCTCCACTCTATTTAACCGACCCAAACTACTTCAGTCCGCTTTTGGTTTGATCCTTGGTAATTTGTAACGGAGATTGGGTAGATTTGCATAAAATAAGTGCACACAAGTACTATTTTGTAGCATGCTCATACACGCACGTTTGAAGGTCTTCAAGAATCAAATTAAAACATGATCAACTTATTAAAATAATATATTTTCTTCTCTCATTCTCTAGTGTGAGCCTATAATCACAGGCTCACACTAAAATATTTATATGCAATATGAGGAGAAGTTGATTGCGCTATAATATAAAGCGCTGCACAAATATTTTACCCTTTTAAATATATAATATAATGAATACTATATATTTTAAAATATTAATTCTTATCCAAAATCAAGAGTTGATGATTAGTAGATTATTATTAAAGTTTTTTCTGGTATAGTTGATGCAATATTAATTTATTTTATCCAAATTACTCTTATTTTTTCTCTTACTTTTGTCGATGAAAGCTTTTTTTTTATTTTTGTTGAAAGTCTTTCACTGTTTTTCGTAACACCTCCCCTTTCTATAGTTTTAATTTTTCCTCTCTTTCTCTCCTATTAATTATTCTCTTCCTTTTTATTTTTCTTTTCTTTTATAAATTTTTCCATTTAATTATCCTCTTCCTCTTTATTTTCCATTTTAATTTCAATTTACATTTATTGTTTCCTCTTTGGTCTTTTGTAATGTTCTTGATTTGAGCCGGTTTTCAACTTATTCGCTACGTCACTAGTCTCTTTCGGTATATTTCGATCAGAGAAAATCTCTAAGTTGAATCAAATTAAGATTCATACTTAAACATGTTAAACTCGTTTCTTTGATCCGGTTTTAGCAGCATTAATCATCTGATATTTTCTCAAACTGATTAAGAAATTTCCATTGGACACAAACATAGATTTGTAATTTCTTTTTTAGTTTGTTGTACTATTAAGAAACTAACACAATAAATTAGAAAAAAAATAAATGTGTTACTTTTTTATGCGAACTCTAATACATAGACTATTAATTTCTCTCGAGTAAATGTTTAACTACTGAAATTTGATCCGATAATTTTCAAGTGAGGAGTTCTTCATAGGGCTCGAGATCAAACCCCATAGTCCACTCTATAAGTAATTTAACCATTTATTTCTACCTCAAATTGGATCAGTCAGAGATTAAGAGCCTTCTAGAATACATGAAAAATGAATTTTTAGTAATTTGTTTTATTAAGTTCAAGTCTCTCTTTCTATAATGGAGAAAACGACTTCAATGTTAGTTATGGCACAGAACTGAAACATAATAATGATGTGAAAGAGTATGAATGGTTTGTTTTTCCTTTTTCTTCATTGAAATAGTATTTAGTAAATAAATCGAGAAGAATATTTTTTATTTTGTTTTTAATATTTTCAATTCAAATAATAGGGGTTCAAACTTTGGATCGTTAAAAACGAAACAAGTAAAATGTATCAACTAGTTGAAACTTGATTATTTTCATAAAAAAATGTCAATTTAACTTAATGTTGAAACTTTTGTATCTCAAAAGTTTTTTACTTTTTTTATTCTAGTTAGGTTTAAGAAGTCTCCAAGTTAGCCTATTTTGGAGAGAGGATGGCTCTCACAAGCTGAATTTATCCTCTCAGGCGATCTGGGTCGTTTCCCTCTCGACGATGAAGCTTCATCTAAGTGTTTTTTTCTCCTGAAAGATAAAAAAAAACTTCTTTTTTTAATCAAATATAAATAAAAAGAGCATTTAGTTAGGATGAAGCTCTTTATTCTGCCTTTTCTTGGGCATGCACTATAACGGGAGGGACATTCAATACTGCCTTCGTAACCCAAAAAATATAAATAAAAGAAGAGTTTAATGGGCGTGCTGCCTCATTTGAGGCAGCACCATCCGGACTTGCAACAAGAAGCGTCTGATAGGGCACTTCAAATCTCGACCACTCTATTTATTATTTACTTATTTATTTTAATTACTTTTAGATACTTTATTTTTAAATGTAAGCCCTACCCTCACCCAACTCACCTTATCCCCAAAATGATATCGCTCGAAAAGGAGATTGGACTCCTCTCCTTCAGATGGCCATCGATGACACCCAACCCCGCTCCATTCACGGACGATGGAGACCCACCTCGCTTAGATCACTCGTGACCATGATTCTAGATGGATGACCCACACGCTCCTCTCCTCTCCTCCCCTCCAGGTGATAAGTGATTTCCGATCTTGATGGCGACATGACATCCCATGTTCGACAGTTCATAAACCTCGTTAATATCTCTAGGCTGATGACCCCACATCTATCACACGTGCTCAATGTCGTTCGAATCTTCGGGCGATGTCCAAATCGGAAAACATGACCCCACACTCTTTCCCCAACCTCTGCCCGCGTTCAGGTCTAGACGTCCGGAATGGGAAATGCCGATGGCCACAATGCTCGCTTCCCAACCCTCCTAAGGTCTCTTAACCCTTGGACGCATTTGATGCCCTTTGGCTGTGGATCTATACTCGATTGCGCCATTCTCTTTAAGCAAGATGACGCTCGTGTGAGTTGTTTATGCATAACATTGTTTGTGAATGGTAGCATCAAATTAAGTCATTATCTTCCAAGTTTGTAATGTTTTTTGAAGAACTCGATCAAATTAAGTCCGATTATTTTTTTCTTTTCTTTTTCTTGGTTGGAATTAAAGAATAATATGTTCATTAATGCGAGAAAATTATGAATTCAATATGAGATAGTCTTGCATAAGAGTTTAGGTGTCTTTGTGTAGATGTCGTGTCTTTTTGGATGTCAAGAAGGGTTAACTTAGCTCAATGCAATTGCTAACCAGGTAGAAAAGAAAAATGTAAATGAAGAAAAAGAAAGTGATCATAATTATGGAAGTAATTAATTTTCATCCTCTTTTGTGAGTTTAATTTTGCCTTCTTGTATTATAGAATGACAACACATTCCATGTTTTGTATCTGACCAGGCACTAAAAATTGTTCATGTTTGTCATTTTTTTTGCAAGAAAATTGAAGCATGTCACACCCATTACTAGACCCTTTTGCACCATGATCAAAGGTGTTCAGTGGATTATCGTGTGTGATCGATAAAATGGAAGTTATTGTTGCAAATGAAGTCCAACATCAAGCTAAAAATGAAATGAGAACATTCCAAATCTCTTTTGTAGATTGATGAAACTAAGTTATTTTTTGTGTATCATATCTAAATGTTTTGCAGTGTAAAATATAACCTAGTTAGTGACGACAAGACTTGAGTTTGTTGTTTCTCTTCATCTTGTAACTGTTCCTTAATGTTTTATCATTGTCTTGTATTTTGTGTATGTGCAAGCTTGTTATTGTTCTACACATTATTATCAAGGTGTTGCATTACACACCCTCTTTTTGCAATTTAAATGCAATATATTTTAATTTTTATGTGTGCAAAGCTAATGATCGTCTGACTTTCAAATCATCCAAGCATCCGCAAAAACAATATGTTGTAAAGCAGTCTGTTGCCCCTTCTAACAACTCGATGAATGACAAAAGACTTTTAGAGTCAATGTTGAATATACTTAAAGTTGCATACAACAATAAGAAGTTTCGCATGATACAGTGATAAGAGCAATCACATGGAGCTTTGTCCAAATTCCGGAGTCGACAATGTATTTCAATTAGCCTTGTCCAAACTTATCGTTTGACACATAATTATAATAGACATAAAAAGAACCACAATTCAGATAATAAGACATCTGCTCATGTCAACAAGAACATAACCATTGAAATACAATAACAAAGAATACCCACAAGACATATATTTGGATCACGAGTACGGTCGAGCTTGGGCGATGGAAGAAAATCATATATTTATAACAAAAGCAAAACCAAACCATCACAATATTTTCGTATGGGGCGAATGAAGTAGAGAGTTTGAACAACAAAACTAGTTTTATAGTCTTTTTCAAGTCATTCAAAATACTTGACAAATATTTCAAGTTGTGATCTTAAGAAGATATTTTACACTTAATGGAACTAGATTCTTTCATGAACATGAAATTAATATTCTACACGCAAACATCAAAAAAAATTCTCGCTAGGTTTCCTCTTTCGTGTCCCTTGTTTCATTTACACCAACTTTGTGCTTCATCCACATATATAGTTCTTTCATCACACAACTTCGTGCTTCATCCAATATATACATGTTCTTCATTTGAAAATCCAACAGCAAATCTAGTAAAATATTTTTGCATCCCCTGAACAAAAAAACAAGAATATAAGAATATTTTTTTGTTAGTCCATTATATCAACTATAGATATGATTTTCAGAAAGCTAGTTCCCTAGAAATAAAATTGACCCTAAAAAATCTACCACAAGGAAGCATATGAGAGGGGTGTTTGAGAATTTTCGCTGCATAGCACAAAGATTTTCGTATCATGACTTGTAATTTCGTCTAGTAAAAAAATTACATGTTCAGAGAAAAAAAAGAAGATTTTATCTAGTCAGGGAAGTAATGAACAAAACAGTAATAATCTAGACATGGAAGATTTTAACAACTAAACAAATAAAAAAACAAGAGATTAAACAAGTTACATCACATGCAAAGACTGCACTTTGTTAAATTCTAAGCACTATAAAATAATTTAATAGGAAAAGGATTCCAGCCATCAAACTGAAAGGAGAAGGAACCCAAATCCTACATGTTCTAATTTCCCAAAAGATCTCAAGTAAAATCTATTCAAAGACAATAAAAACGAGATTGAGAAAATGTAGGAAGAATAGAAAGTAAATGTTTCCTTCTTTCCATGAAGAATAAGAGTTAAGGAGCGGATTTGTCACAAGCGTGAGAGATTATAATCAGAGGTTACCAACAATTGTGATTGGTGCTAGGCGAATTTGTCCCACATGCAGGTGTTTGTCGACCTAGTGATGTCAATGAGTTGTCGCGTGTAGGACGTTGTGTCGCCATCAAAATCGGGCGTCGACTAGAGGAGAGGGGACGATGAAATGTACCACGTGGGTCATTAGCCTAGAGTCATCATCGTGAGATATCTGAGCGAGGTGGGTCTCCATCATTCGTGAACGGAGGGGGGTTGGGTGCCGCCGGCAGAATCAAGCGCTGTCTAGAGGAGAGGAGTCTGGTCTTCTTTCTGAGAGACATTAGGTGAGTTGGTGTTAGAGAGAGTTAGGTTAGGGTTTACATTAAAAAATATAAAGAATCTAAAAGTAACTAAAAAAAGAAAGGTAAATAATAATGTTAATAAATAGAGAGACCAAGATTTGAAGCGTCCTATCGTATGCTTCCTGTTGCAAGTCCGGATGGTATTGCCTCAAATGAGGCAGCACACTCATTAAACCCTAAAAAGAATTATAACAAATTTTGATATAAATATGTAATAAACTTAGCTTGAAGATGACATGAATTGAGGGAGAAAGTGAATTGGTGTAATCAATTTTTTACTAACTTTTCTTATAAATAAGTAGATAGAACAATAAGAAACAAACAATATAAAAGTAGATGGTGTAGAGTCTATTCTTACTCCAATACTAAAGTAAATATAAATTTGGCCCATTAAAATCAGTGTAGTATGTGTTAAACTGCATAGTATTTATTCATTTTGTAATTAACAATATTTACTCTAACATTGAAACTTAATTCATCAAGACATTGAAATGACAAACTTTTATTTATCACAAAATATGCAAAATCTTTGGCTACATATGAAATTGTTCCCTTTGATCCTTATCCTACAAAATTTTTACAAAACACATTGTGCTATGTCAAGATCACATTTTCATATATACTTAATATTTCTCTTGTGATTTGTCCATGTAAGACTAACACTTGCCTTTGACATTCTTTCTTCTTTATGGGACGTTCTCTACCATGGCATAAAGGTTCATTCAAAGCTGATATGATTGCATATATAAAATTCTCTCTCACCAAGATATTGTTACCACATGATTTTAAAATGTGTCTTAATTGATATCATATTAGCACGACCTATTTCCTTCAACAATTATTGCTTACTGAGTTATTGCCTATTTAAAATTCTAGAGGTGACCCCTACGAATTACAAATTTGGCTCCCATTGTATACCCATAATGTAGAACTCAATTTCACATGACATTAACACCATTCTACATCATCTTGCTTTTTGGGAATTAAATTGGTTGATCAAGATTCTAGAAGTGGCTCTCATTTGATCAGTGAAGTAACACTTAGCTCCAACCACCATTCATATGAATGAAGGATGTTGACATATGCATATAAGTGATTTAGTTATATTAATCACATATACCAAATATCAAAATTCGAATTATCTTGATCGAACATTCAAATGAGAAATCTAGTTGATCATTTGATAAAATAACATATTGCATATATATGATATCATATTTTTCATAAGCATAGAAAAGTGCCCATTAACCATAAATATATGTTATGTTCATACAATACATATCACAATTATAGTCACACAAACTCAAAAGACGTGATGTAACAATCAGCTTCGACACACACAAAAAAGAGACACATACCATGTCCAACTCGAACATGGCCCATGTTCGCCTATCAGAATTGGAGTCCGAATTTTAATGGATTTAGATTCCGAGTTTGATTCAATTTTAACCTAATCTAAAGCTCTAGAATCCCTTATATAAACCCTTAAGCACAAATTTCCCCAAGGTTATATTTTTCTTCCCACAACCATTGATGGGTCTATCCCTTCTTTTTCTTTTTTTCTCTCTCTCTCTCTCCCTCTCTCTTTATCACTCTTCTCTCTATCTCTCTTTATTTCTCCTCTCTCTCTCTCTCTCTCTCTCTCTCTCTCTCAGAGGACATCAATGAGAGGGCAACAATACGAGCATAGTAGAAGAAGATTAGAAGATGAAGAGGACGAACATTAGGAGACACAACACCGGTAAAAAATTGGTGAACAAGGTATGTTCTTAGGAGGATCCCTTGTAAATATGCTTTCTTGATAGATGATTTCATACTAGACTTTACCCTATATATGAGTTGTTTATTATTCTAATTATGAGTTTTGTTCCATGTTTAGTCTCCTAGATTATTATATAATTTAGACATATGCTATGATAATTTATGTACCGAGATTGGAGTTTAATTCACCAAAAAAAATGTTGTACAACTGGACAAGGACCACGTCATCCTCAAACACGACCCACGTCCATAAGGACAAACCCTATCTCCACGTCGTCCAACACGACTTTAAGGACGCTGAACATGGCCCCCCCCATCACCCTTACGCGGAGGTCATGTCTCAAGATAATTAAATAAATAATCAGATGCAAACTAGGACACGATTTGTGTCCTTCTCGAACAAGGACTGGATTCCCAGAAGAAGATAAAACCTAATGATGTATCAATAACAAAATACGACCCTATGACATCAGGCATGACCCGCGTTATCCCGAGCGGAGAGCTTGTCATGGATTGATTAAATGAGATAAATAAAGGATAAACAGAACATAGCCCGTCTCCATCTTGAAGATGGACCGTGCCGTTAAAGGAAACCCTAGGACAACACTAGTCGGGAAACACAACCTGGAGTGTTATAGAACATGATCCAAATTACCCTAACGTGTCGAACAATGTCAGATTATTTTAATCAAAGTATTGAATGAAAGATAGGGCACAATCCACATCGGTGATCGGATGCGACCCTCATACACATTCTGCGTCACATGGACTCAATGATTATGTGCAGATGGAACACAACCTATGTCACACCTTGACACAGACCGTGTTGATAACTCGACCCAACACTACTATCGAGAATCCGATCCATGATGAACATGATCCTTGTTCATACGTGACACAACTCATGTCGGCCTGATGATGTAACATGCTTACTTTATTTTATTGTCAAACCTTAATAATGATAAATTTTCCCTGAATGTTAAAGGACTATTATGCGAAAAAGATAAGGGTCAATTATATTCACTAAATAAATGATGAGGTCGCCATGGATTGTAAAGTTTGGGAGTGATAGGGTTTTCAATTTTGGAGGCTGATAGAACAACTGCTATCTAGTTCTTGTTGCTTGTCTTTCTCCTTGCTTTACAACAAAAGAATTTCTCGAGCATCCTCCCCTTGTAGGCTCGTTTGTGACTTGTGGACCCTTATTGATCAATTGGCGAACCTCCAAAGACTCATAAATCCTTCAAAGTCACCTCAAAGTCAATAATAGGATAAGTCAAAGATAACCATATAATCCACTTGAGCTAAATGCTGCATTAATCATAATCATAACATAGAATGAAGCAAGGAAACATGATGCAAAGTATGAAAGCAAAGGAAGGAAAGATGATGCAAAGTAAGGAAAGATGATGATGATGATGATGATGATGATGATGATGATGATGATGATGATGATGATGATGATGTATTGAAAGGAAAGAAAAATGTTGTGAGGCATTGTTTACAAAGTAACAAAGAAGAAATGTATTATGATGAGATGACTATCATGGATATCGACATTGGACTTTATCTTCATTGATTGCCTTTATAAAAGTAAAGATTATTATTGTTGTCCTAGGAGTATTCCTTGTAGTTGACCTCATTGCATAGCGATGATGTTTATCACCGGCCCAAAATTATTCTTTATTGATTTGAGCTCATTGCATAAATATGATGACATGATAGGCCTTGAATTAATTTCCTTATTGTATGGCCTTATAGTATCTAGATAATATTCTTGATCAATGTTATGTTGATTCATTACTATATTTCCCTTTTATATTGTATGATTCATTCTACTAAAAATTGTCATATATATATTTATATATATATATATATATGAGTTTATATGCCTTACATATTGAGCGTCATAACTCATGGAGAATTATCTTCAATGTGTTGGATCCTGCAGATCTAGGATCTACATGGATGATGGTGGCGTGGATGATGACTAATGCTTGTGTTGTATGCAACTTGCACATGGTTAATGGTCCTTGGTTAAAGTGTTTCTATGTTTAGATGTTTATGGGTTTATATTAGACATTATAGATTAATGCATGACTTTTTCATATTATAATTAACTTTATTTTATTCCGCATTGTTGTTTGATCGATCAATAATCAACTAAAAAGTCAAACCAAAGTATTGTCATATCATCTTCAAGAGGACACTCAACCACGTGGCGGAGTGTGCTTTTTGGGGCATTATAGTTAGGTATCAAAGCCTTAAGTTTAGGCTTTCTTGGCATCCTATTCTATCCAAAGTCCCATGAGCAAGGATCACGAGCAATCGTCTCACCATCAAGTAAAAGTCAGTAAAGTCCAAAACTTACCCATTAATGTCTTCTCATTGAGAAAAATATTAATGAATTGAATTTAAGAGAAAAAAAGAGAGAAAATGAAAATTTATCAATAATATAAAATAATTAAGCACAAGATATTATATATCAATTTTAGAAATTGATATAATACATTATAAAATAAAATTTAAATAAGAAATTTATACATGCTCGTTATATATGGATGATGTAATAATATCAAAGTAATAAACAATAGCAAATTTTTAAATTTTCTAAAAGATTAAGATAACACAATAGGAAAGAAAAATAGTGCAAGAAAATTAAAATTTATTACCTGTTATAAGAAAAAAAAAATTGATTATGAGTCAACCGGATATAAAAGTTAAAGACAAACTAAAATAAGCTAAACGATATGTCAATAGCTGGATTCGAACCCTGGCAAGCCTAGGACAATAACACTTCTTGTCACTAGAACATTTGGACAAATCTAAAAAGTTGTTAATATTAGAAATATATATAAACCTAACAAAATCCAGTGCCTGCACACGCAGGCACCGGCAGACACCTGTCGCCGCCCTTGCATGTCGCCCGATGACCTAATTGGTGTTGGAGTGCGGCCAAATGGAGCTCCCCTAGCAGGTCTTATTGAAGATTTGCATTATGAGTATGATTTATGGGATGAAGTTAATATTGAAGACGTTGATATCAACGAAAAAAATGATGTTAAAAATGAAAGTGTAGATGAAGATGATTATGAAACTTCATACTCTTCAATTAGTGAATATGAAACAAATAATGATTCTAATGATGTTGAATAATATTATTTATTATGTTAATGTATGTAATATGTTATTATGTTTGATCATGAAAATGATTGTAATATTATGATTTTTTAATGACTAATAATCTATGATGAATCCACACAATTACATGGTTGATCCGTCAGACACACTCTTTATCTTCTCGTAAGTGATATGTTTTTTGTTTTATTTTTTTCTTATAAATTTTTTCATTCATCTTTTAGTTAAAAAATTTTTCTTAAGAGCCTCCAGATACTAGGAATTTATTCTCCAATTATGAATATCAGTCGGCTCAAGCTTTAATTAAATAAATTGATGATGCAACACAACTTGTAAATTCAGTTTAGATTACTTTTAGCCCTATACATTTATTATAATGCTTCTTTTACATAGAATTTTTTGTTAAACTAATAAGCTTCCCTTTACATATGTTATTTGAATATATAAATTTTTCTTAAACTAATAAGCTTCTTTTTACATATGCTTTTTAATATATAAAGTAATATGATTTTTTATAGATATTTTCTTCCAGAAAAGGAAAGGAAAGGAAAAAACTACTTCTTCACATTCACATATGATATTTGAAAGACGTTCGAGAACTTCGACTAATGAAGACTCAACATGAGTTGTACAATCCCTTTCTATTGCCAATGTTGATACTCAAATTTCAAAATCGCACAAAAGATGTTGATACATCATATGTGCGAAATAAAACACATTTGAACCCCGATGTATATAAGGGGTAAATATTTGATGCCATTTTAAATCTAGACATCATATGTATATTATCACTTATTAACTCTATAATTTGTAGATTTGTACCATCTAAACCTGTTGTCATTATTTTCACTCAAGTAATCCGACATAGATATGATTATAGCCAATTGACTTGGAAAGAAGTACGAGAAGTAACAAAACAAATGATGTTTCGAGAGTTTCATATTTTTATTAGTTTTTTATGATTGTAAAAAATATTTATTTAATTTTAATATATTTTCATATGATTTAAAGAGGTGGAAACCCATGTATAATGACCGAATATATAGGGTTTTCAACATCTCATTGCTATAAGATGTTATCATCCCTCTTAGCTAAGGGATGAAGAGATAAAAAAATGACTACCTGAATTGGTGATCAAGTATGGGTCAAATTATGCGCCAAGTGACCGATTGAGAGCTATAAGGGAAAACGTGAAACGATGAAGAGAAATAGTGAATCTGATTAAGATGTTTGTTTACACTATGTTTGTTGTGTATCTAGAACCACTTCTATAAAAAATGGTATGTTAAAATTTATTTTAACAAATTGTTATAGTTATGAGTTTGTTATATTATTTAATTTTTAGTATTTTTTTTGCAAGAGAAAGAGTAAAGAATCTAGTGAAGATAAAATATTTTTTATGACTCATATGAAAAAGGGCAACACTGAAGTTCAACTCTTGCGTAGAAAATATATTAATAATTTTTTATATCACTTGTCTTTTAAATAAATTTACATTGAATCTATCTGTAATTAATCTTTATTTATTACGGAAAGAGTTTAAAGCTAAAGAAGTTGAATATTTAACTTAGCTAAAGAGGGAATTATCCCATTGAGTAATGGACAACTCTGAACCCAACATGTTGTTATCTACAAAGAGCATGCTTATGATTGTGGTTTTGTTAGCTATTCTGATTTTTCCATCCTTTAAGCATCCATGCTTATGATTGTGGATCTTTTGTTAGCTATTTTAATTTTTCATATTCTCAAAAGAATAATCGGGACCCACAAATGCAACAAATGATAGGATCCTTTAAGCATCAATTGCAACAGAAGGAGAATATGAAAACTAATTGCAACTTAAAGTGAAAAAACTTGAACGAAATTATCGTAAGCAGCAAAAGGATTTCAAAGCGACGATGATGAAGTTTATAACTAATCAGAATCGTCAAAAACTCGATGAGGATCAGGAGAAAGAGACGACGAGGATGAGGATGAGGATGAGGATGAGGATGAGGATTTGTGATGCATGTAAAAAGATTGAGAACGAAAATATTATTAATTTTGTAAAAACTATATGTGTTGTGTTTATTTATGTTAGTTTATCTAAATTATTATGATGGTGATGAATTTAGTTTGTGTGTTATATTTGTATTGTATCTATTATTATATTTTTTTTCATATTTGAGGTAGTTTGAAAATCGTCTCAAAATTGATAGTTTTGAGGTGGTTCTTTGATTGCCTCAACAAAGGCAGTGATTTTCACAACCGACTCTATTTGACCGACAAAAAATAGTTTGTGAAGATTGTCTCAAATGCATTTGCAACAATTATTTCACTAACACGCTATTTTCGTTACTTGACTATCTCAAATTCAGAATTTGATGTGATCTTAGACATATTTAAATAATTTTGATCGTCTTGTACGTTTATTATAGTATTTTCATCCATTACTTTTCAAGCAATTCCTCGTTTTGCATGATCTTGAATTCCCTGCAAACTAGATTATTTCCTAAGGATTACTTCACATTAATATCATAATTCTTTTATAAACTAAAAGGTATTTTAACTGGCTTAACTAAGACTCAATCGTAAAATGGAAATGCATGTATTGTTGTTCCTTATCCGATTTCGTTGACTAGGTGCAATTAACCTACTTTTATCCGATTTCGTTGACCCTAGTCAATTGCACCTAATTTCCCTTTCCCTCCATTCCCTTCCCTTCTCAAATTTGATTACTAATGCCTTGATTCACTACACATTGAGACCTCAGAAATTAACTTCCAATAAATTACAAGAATAGAGTATAATTGAGTCCTCTTTTAAACATACTTCTTCTACTTTCCTTCTATTGGACTGGTATCATGTATAAGAGCTTCCTTGCCCCTTTCTTTGTTTTTTCTTTTATTCTCCAATGGCCTCATCCTCTGATAGCTTATCTTCTTCTCTTGCAGCCGAGCTCTTTTTCTCATTTTTCTATGGCTCCGCCATCACCGAGGTAAAAAAAACCTTGTTACCTCTTTTTCTTTTCTTTTTCACTATTTTTCGGCTGTGTTTTTCTATTGGCCATCATAGGCAGCAGGTTAACAGTTAGAACCTTATTGGTCGCAATGGGCAGCAGCTTGTTGTACTATTATTTATTGTTGTTTTCTTCAGGTTATTACATATTCGGTATTTAACGATTCAAATTTCACTTCATTGTTCTTCCTGTTACGAAGATGGTTCATATGCACCAATCAGCTTAAAAGTGGTGTTAGGACATTGAATTCTCGTCAGAATAGGGGCTCAAATCAGAAATCCGTATTCTTTTTCTTTTTAAGTTAATTATACTTCTTTCATCTAGGCAATTAAGAATAAACTAAAGAAAATAAAATTTTGGTGTAGCAATAAGTAGATCACTTAAAAATAAATACACGGTTTTAAATTTAACTCTCAAGCTCATAATATTTTTGTTTATTCCCTCTTTTCTATATATTAAGCAATGGAGATTTTCTTATTAAAAAATATAAATATAAAAATATTATTTTTATCGGGTTAAATTTTTAAGATTATCGATAGTATATTTAATTTAATATGGTATCAGAGTTAGAGATCCTGAGTTAAACTTCGACATTGACCATATTAAAAATTATATTTTTTTTAGTTATCAATATAAAAATTATTAGTGATCCATACGTGAAAAAAAGTGAATATATAAATATAAAGATATTATTTTTTGTATTGACTTAAATTTTTAAAGTTATTAATAAAATATTTAACTTAATATTTCTTACTATTAAATTGAACATTTTTAATCGAGACAAGTTGAGCATCACTCATTTCACATATTTGGATGCACAAAAAAAATTCGCCCATCTAAAAAAGTTTATTATTTTGTTCTCTTTCAGAAGAACCTTAACTAATTTTATTTCGCTATCGTTCTTTTGTATGCGAGTAATTTTCACCATTGATCTTTTAACTTTATCACGATCTCATATTGATCTCTCAATTTCACGTCTCTCAATTTAAATTTTGTAACAAATTAATTCTTTTAATTGATAATAAAAGGTTTTCAGATTGATGTGTGACACATATCACCTATTTGTAATAATATATAATATATATAATATTATAATATAAAAAATAAACAAAAGAGATGGGGGCCATCGCCTCCTCTCTCTCATCGGAGGAGGGGAGGGAGGGGCCCGCTGCCTCCTCCACTTCTCTCAGGCGAGAGAGGTACCCCCTCTTCGGAGGAGATAGAGAGGATGGGGGCCATTCACCCTTCTTTGTTTCTTTTAACATTTTATTTTATAATATATGTTTAAAATATATTATTCAAAAAATAATATATATTTATTTTAAAAATAATATTATTATTATAAACTAAAAACAAAATATATATTTAAAATTATAACACTAATATATATATATATATATATTATTTTAAAATATACTTTAAAATTTAAAATATATATCTTGTTTTAATAATAATAATATATAAAATAAAAAACAAAATATATATTTTAAAATTTTAAAGTATATTTTAAAATAATATATATTTTAGTTTTATAATTTAAATATTTATTTTATTATTTTATTTCATAACAATAATATTATTATACATTACAAAATAAAATATGTTAAAAAAAGAGAGAAGGGGCGATGGCCCCCTCCTCTGTCTCTTCCAAAGAGGGGAAGAGGGCAGCTGCCCCCTCCCCCTACCTCTCTCTCGCCTGAGAGAAGTGGAGGGAGGAGGCAACGGCTCCCTCTACCTCTCGAAGGAAGGAGGCCAGCTGGGGCCCTCCCTCCACGTCTCTTGCTGAGAGGGACACAGGTAGAGAGAGGGGCCACGGCCCCACTTTCCCCTCCTCCGACGAGAGACTTTTTTTTTAATTATAATATTAATATATATAATTTTTATTTTAAAAATCAAATATTATTATATTTAGGTACCACGTGTTATACATTAATCTTTATTATCGATTAAAAAATTAATTATTATAAAATTTAAATTAAGAGACGAATTGATTATAAAGTGAAGTCGAGGGATCTATACGGAAATTACTCTTTGCAAATGTTTTATGGTTTTACGCTCGTGAGGATTAGAATGATCCACCGATTACTCGACCGCCTACTCAATGTGTTCTCGGTTGCAGCCTAGGCTGCTTCGTTTCCACATTTATAAATGACACGACACGCTCGCACAATTATACATGCAACAGTCACAGAGAGAGAGAGAGAGAAGAGAGAGAGAGAGAGAGAGAGAGAGAGAGAGAGAGGAACAAATGGAGGTGGAGGTCGTGGAGAAAGGCTTAGTATGTCCAGCTAAAGAAACGCCGAAGCATGGCATCTGGCTATCGAATCTAGATCTGGTTCAGGTAGGAAACAACACGCCCACCGTCCTCGTCTACCGGCCCCATGGCAGCGACGTCGACTTCTCCGCTGTAGACAAGATCAAATCGGCCATGTCCGAGGCCTTGGTCCCTTTCTACTGCTTAGCCGGCCGGCTCGTCGTGGGCACAGACGGACGACACGAGCTCCGTTGCACCGCGGAGGGCGTCTACTACGTTGTGGCTCGCTGCTCCACCACTTTAGACGAGTTCGGAGACTTCACTCCGTCGCCGAGGACAAGAGACCTGCTGGTGCCCTCGGCTAAGACCGGCCAACCTCACGGCGTCCTGTTCATGTTTCAAGTTTGCTTTTCTATCTACACTTACGTACTGTTTCAACGTTTTTTTTTCTCTACGGCGCGTCCTGTTCATGTTTCAAGTTTGCTTTTACGTTTCTTCTTTCCAGCTGACGTTCTTCAAGTGCGGAGGAGTGTGCTTGGGCACCTGGATAAACCACTGTGCCGCAGACGGCCTAAGCACGCTCTGCTTCATCAACACATGGGCGAACATTGCGCGGGGTGCCGAGGGCGACGTAAACGTATTCTTTGATCGCAAAGTCCTTCGTGCCAGGTCTCCTCCTACCGTCACTTACGACCACGTAGAGTACCAGCTCAAGCCCCGAGCTCAACGGGAGAACTCAGCTACGGAGGTCGCCAAGCTCAAGATATCCAGAGATCAGCTCGCATCCCTCAAGAACACAGGAGGACGCGACGTGGCGGGCGCCGGCCGAAACGTGTCGACATTCGCAGCTGTCATGGCGCACGTGTGGCGGTGCGCCTGCAAGGCGCGCCAGCTCGAAGGGCGGGAGCTTACCCGAGTCTACATGGCCGCCGACGCTCGCGGCCGTCTGTTCCCTCCTCTCCCGGCGGGATACTTCGGCAACGCCATCGTC
>LTAE01008510.1:0-19177 GCA_001647135.1 Pontederia paniculata | reverse complement strand
ATAGATCTATTGTCATGGGGAGGGGGAGGAGTGCGGGAGACAATGCTTTTACTTTCATAAAATTATGTAGATCGATGAGGTACTATGCATTAGATCAATAATATTCCCTAGATCAATAATTCAATAATATACAATGCTTTGATTGTTATTATATACTCTCGATCAATGTCCTTATACTTTTTACTCATTTCATCAGTGACTTTGAAATAGAGTCTCATGAACTCTTAGAAGGTTCATCAATACAAAGTAAGTGATGATGCAAAAATCTCGATAAGGGCTCACAAGGGGAAGGATGTTCGAGAATTCTTTTTATTGCAAAGCGGAAAAAATGGCAAACAACATGAACTAAATAGCAGTTGTTCTACCAGACTCAAACGATGCAATGATATAATTTGGGCTCCCAAATTATGCAATGAATGACAACCTCATATTTCGTATATTTATCTTGTTTAAATTCTTTTCTTTTTTTCTAATAATAGTCCTTATAATCATCATATGAAGTATATATAGGGTTTTCCATTGTAATATAAGCCACATATTATCAATATCAGTCTGACAAACACGGACCGTGTTATACGACATAACATACTTTAGCATCCGAAGTCACGAGGCGGGTCGTGTGAGTCTTGAACACTAATTGTGTTCCATTTATACAATGATAAAAAAATACTTCGGCATAGGACATTGGTCGTGTTAGGTTTCACACGGGTCATGTCCCTTCGGTCGTGTTCATGGTTGACGTGGTGGCTAAGATTTTACACTACGAACGTAGGCCATGTCTGAGTTGGATGTGGTTCGTGTCTTCATTTTTGTGATTTAATCTACATTAATTAAACGTAATTTTGAATGCTAATAAATATGAATTAAAATACTATTTCATGAACATATTGGAAATTTTCTATAACATGGGAAAAAACTATTCTACTTTTAGGCATGCATTAATCTACCAAGAATTTGCATTCGCCTACGTACATATATATTTTCGTTGAATTATTTGTTCTTTACATTTTAGCCGTTCTCGTACTTGTTCCTTTAAATTTCATATTATCGTCGATCTCCTTCATCTTTTCTTATTAGTTTTTGGTACAAAAATCGAAGAGAGAGAGAGAGGGAGAAAGAAAAGGAAAACTTAAAACATGAGAGAGTGGTCAATCTCTGCACCAAAAGGAGGAAAGAGAGAGAGACAGAGAACTTTTTTATGATGGCCTATAGAAATAATAACTATGAAGGTCTCCTTCACACTCTAAAAGTTTATTTATAGATGTTTTTTAGGGGTTCATCTAAATTTAAATTAAATTAAATTATATTATTTAAATTTAATTCGAAGTATAAATTAATAAAATATTATTAAGTCCAATCGTTTGTCAGCCTCCAACACATGTCGTCTTCGAACTCGACACGATCCAACACAAGATGTTACGTACAAGCTTGCTAAATTGTAGATGATCAAAAGAGCTCCGGCCTCCCGAATTCAAGTAATATATTTGTCGTTATGGTGGTGCGGAATTATTAAGAGGTGCATGCACTTTGGGCGGAAAAATATGCTATGATTTTTTATTACATATATAAACACTATAACTTTAAAAAATAATGTTATCATTATGGAATATTTATAATGATATTTCATTTAATAATACTTATGAGAAAGCTCACAAGTATTATTTGATGGGTATGTAAGGTATATTTTATAAGGGCATAACAAAAGATCGATATATATGCCATCATTCACCGATAGAAAAACAAAAGATATGCAATCAAGTGATGCAAAACACAAAAGAGAAATGAGAATAAGTGGAAAATGCAAATAATATGAGGTAGAGAACAACCCATGAAGCACACCATTAAATCTTCATCATAGTTGTAGCAAGGTTTCTAAAAGTTTTCGTCCGGCAATGCGAATAATTGTATTTATTAAATGGAGTACATAAATGTTCATTAAGAAAATATAGTGATTTTTTCAATATGAGCCTCGTGTTCTTTTTTAATCGTGTTTTTTGTTTGTTGAATGAGTACCTAATTAATGTTAATTGTTTCATCTTATTCAACCTTTTCCAATAGCTTTATTGAACGAGTAGATAATGACCATTTAGTAATGTCTTAACTTGTAACTTCTTACTATTTATACTCTTGGATCAAAGAGGCCATTAATACAATTCAAATGTGTAAACTCCAAATATATAACACGCTCCTCCTTATAATCATAATTGGTCTTTGCGATGAAATCTTATTTTTTTAGACCATCAAATGAAAGCAAGAGAAAATTAATATTTCAAAAATAAAACACCAATTAAGATACTCAATTATAGAACATGAATAGCTAGTTGTTTATTCAAATTTTCATTTTTTTTTCAGCTATATATTTAGTCGTATTTCAATGATTCATAGAATGCCAATAATTATCTTCTTCAAATACGCAAGTAGGTCAATTTGAATGATTCCTTAACGATCGAAATAAATCAGTAAGTAAGCTAATTAATTATCTTAATTAAATAAATCAAATATGTAATTATCAACGGAAGGAAGTTATCTGTTGGGAAAAGAGATATATCAATAAACAAGTAAAAAAATTGCATATAGATTTATGTAAATTAATCGAGAAAAATTATATATATAACGGAGTTGTTGATAATGCCTTGAATCTTAATCCAGTGATCAATCATACATGCTTCCCCGGTAAATCACAGTCGCTCGAATAATTGGGGCGGCGAAGCCGCCCGTCCCATACGGGGGGTCTCGCGGAGCTCCCGAAACTTAGACAATTCTAGAATTTTAATTTCCTATTTTATATTGGGAGTCCCTATATAAACTCCATACAGTTTGAGTTATTATGTATCTTGTAATTATCTATTATTTCTCATCAAAGAAACTCTCAGTCGTTGTCCGAGTACGAGTTATCATAAGTTTACTTTATAAAAAAAGTTAAATTTCAAAATTAAAAAATGATGGAAATTATATTTAAACAATTAATTTACGAGCGAATCACATTTGTCTTTGTTGGACTCCAAAAATTGAAAGCTCACCTACTCGCATATATCCTAGCCGTCCGTTGGAGCTGGGCATCAACTCATCCAACCGCCAGGATCGTGGATTAAATTAGTTGCCATCCATCCAACGGCGTTGACAAACTCCATCCTCATGCCTTGATCCATTCGAGGGTCAAACTTCACCTTCCAACAACCAAGTTTGAAATAAAAAAAGTTAATAGTGATTTTATGAAATGATTAATTTATTTTTTTCTTTTATTCAAAGAATAAATTTATCATATCTTAAAATAGAAAAAAAATAAAAAATGTCATGCACACACTTTATTAACATAGCTAAACATAATTTTAATTATCAAATTTTAAATTTTATGTTTTATTATTAAAATTATTTATATAAAAAAATTATATTATGGTTTCATATATGAATAATCTTAATAATAAATTGAATCGTTAAATATGTATGATACTACATCAATCAAATATGATACGATATATGCATTCAAAGTTTCATAATATGTTAAGAATGTGCGATTTTATCCAAAAAAAAATTCAATGTGCAACTTTTTTTTTCTGAACATTCTTATTTTTAAATTATTTCAGTTTGCAATGAATAGTATAAATTCTTTTTTCGGGTTGCCCACAGTATCAGAGTCTATTAACATCCGATTAATTTGTGTCGCCTCAGATCGGAGGCCTGACTTTGGTGGATGAGACTCCCAATGAGAAATTATCACTTCAAAGGGGGAGACTTGAACTTTAAATCTCTTTTAAACGGGAAGAAACTCTTTACCACTTCATCTCCATCCAACTGATGAATAATATAAATTCTTTGAAAATTCATAGTAAAACCTGCCATGTTTAATAGTGAAAAAAAATTGTGCACTATGTATATAAATGATTAACTAATAAATGGATTAGTTACGAATTAATTTCATGTTTTTTTTCCTTTTTACATATAAATGAAATATGATTTCTCAACTATTACGAATTTACTAAATATGATGAAATTACAGAAGAAAGGCATGCATAAGTTATGTGGAGGATTTCGATACGATCGATCCGGAGGTTGCTCCATGTGGTCACGTTAATTAAAAAAATTGATCAACAATTAATTAATTGTACTTTATTGTTAATGTTTTAACAACAACTTTTCTAATTAATAACTATACATAATAATTCATATATATTAATTATGTCACGTACTGTCGGCATTCATGCCTCATGAACTCTCCGATATTAATTAATTAATTAATAGATCTATTGTCATATCTTGATCCAATAATAAAATTTAATTTAATTGTTCCCTACATATATTATTAACATCGATTCTAACGTAGGGTCTGTCTACACGTTTTGTTATATTTATTTTATTATACGGAGACATGAAAATACAAAACTTTAATCTTCCATATATTACACACTCGTGATCCACGGACGGATTTTAATTAATGAAATGTCATATTTATTAGTATGCAATCATGCTATTTCTTTTATGGTACTTGTAAGTATGCTTCACGTGCACTTCTCCTTTGTGCATACATGTACTCATATTACATCGTGAAGTTTAGGTAAGTATTACTATTTTTTCGTTTATATTATTAGATAGAAGAGTTGCAATTTGTTATTTATTTATTTCCGGAATACAATTAAACTTAAGATTGAGCAAATATGAAAATGAAAATCAACATAGATTGACATAGAATAACAAGCAATTTCTTCTTATTAAAAGAGATATCAAATTGTGTATTTTTTAATATAATATTTTTTTATTGAAAATTTTATCCGTCATAATCAGACATATAATCTAGCCGAAATAAAAATTTTAAAATTATAATCATAATAAAAAATTATTATTAAAATATAAATAAAGAATACAAATATATTATAATATTATTGATTAAAATATAAATAAAGAATAAACTTTCTCATTTTTTTCTCTTTATCATCATAATTTTCGAGATTTCGTCTCGAATCGCACTGAAACTTTCAGCATAAACTTTTTACATACAAAAAAACTAGAACTTGAACCTTTATTTTAACTAATACTTAAAATAGATTACACATTTCATCGCAGAAGGTAAAGCAAAATTACCCTTTTGATTTGGAATAGAAAAGGTGAAAAGAAAAAAGGAAAAAAAAAGAAAAAAATGTTCAATTATGTTGCAAGATTTATAGGGCCTTCGTATTGGGCTTAATACATGTGTAACATATTAGCCCAAATTAGGGTCACATGGTTCTGAAAGTTTCAGAATCCCTTCCTTGGTTTGCATTCATGGACGGATTTAATTAATGAAATATTATATTTATTAGAATGCATTCATGCTATTTAGTTTATGGTACTTGTAAGTATGGGTCGATCTAGGGATGGTAAAACTTTTTGAAGTTCGGAAAATTTCGATCGGGCCCCGACTTTGAGGAATTTTTTCTCCGTGGAGACGGGGATGGGGGTTATAGTCCCCCCGCACCCCAATTCGGAGATCGGAGTAGGGAACATTGCCCCCACCCCGTGAATTCTTGATCCCCACGTATATATATTTATTGAAATATTTTAAATTAATTATATTAATATAGCAATATTTATAAGTATTTATTCATAAATATAAATTATAATATTTAGATACATATATGAATAATATAATATTTGTATGGATATTATTTTTTATAATTTTATTAAATATTTTCTTTTTTATTTTTTTTTAATTTTCGAAGAATGGGTCCCCGTGGAGGTTCGAGGATCCGCGGGGACAGGGACGGGGATTTAATTCCCCCGATTTGGAGGGGGGACGGAGGCGGGTTGGCGGAGTCGGGAAGGAGAACATATCCTCCTCCCCGAATAGGGGGCGGGTGCTATTCCTAGGGCGACCCACCCACCTCCCCCCTCTCGCCTCTCCCTATCCACTTTTCAATATATAAAATATATACTAATAGTTGTAGTCAATAAAATATTTATTTTTTTTTATAATTTATTATTATATATTTTATCCCTCATAACTTTTTTTTTTGGGTCCGTCCCTGATCGTGAAGTTTACTTAAGTACTTTTCCGTCTATATTATTAGATCGAATAGTTGTAGGCAAATTTTTTTTATAGATAAAAATACTCGAATTCGAGACAATTTGGTACTTTTATTTAACTAATACTTTAAACAGATTACACATTTTAAGGTAAAGCAAAATTACCCTTTTGATCTGGAATAGAAAAGGTAAAAAGAAAAAAAAAATTGTTCAATTATGTTGCAAGATTTATTGGGCCTTCGTATTGGGCTTAATACGTGTATAACATATAAGCCCAAATTAGGGCCGCATGGTTCTGGAAGTTTCAGAATCGCTTCCTTGCATGCGCATGGCCGGAGATCGATCGGAACGCGGCGGCGGCGCCACCACCGCAGATGGCGGACCCGGTCTCGTCTTCGAGAACAACGAAGCCGTTCGATCCTTCCTCCTCTCTGTCTCGGCGAGCAGCGAGCGTCATCACCTCCCCGACGAGCTCCGGGAGCTCGCGAAAGAGCTTTCGTGTCAGAGCTCCGTCCCTTATCGACCCTTCAGGAGCATCTGGATCGCTCTTCCGGCTGATGGGCGCCCCTCCCTCCGAAGCCTCTTCGAGGGCGCCTATTTAGTATTCTCGAGCCCCAAGTTCAGGGAGAAGGTGAGAGCCCCCTGAATCTTTCTTCGTTTCTGTGCTTAGGGGTTTTGGTTAAGATCCGATTTCGAGTGCCATGTTTCAGAGCGAAGAGCTGAAGAAGAGGCTGATTAAGCTGGAAGAAATAGCGGAGAGGAGGGAGTACCAGGAGCTTGTGAAGGACATCATGCCGAAGAAGCAGGTTTCAGAGCCCTTCTCCTCTTACAAGGATCAGATGGGATTTGGTAATTCTCTCCAATTCGTTCCTTAGCTTGTGTAGTTGATTTGTTTTTTGTATCATTAAAACAGTTTCGAGTAAGATAAAATTTGAATGAATTAGTTCTAGCGATAGATGGATCCTCCATAGATGAATTAGTAAATGGTGATGATTAGTTAGCAGGTAACATATTGATATCAAGAGAAAGAAGAGAAAAAAATATCAAAATATTCCATCATGAACAATAGAACAAGCAGCATAATGGAACACTAACTGCAATTTAGTATCGTCAGATGCAAATTACTTATGCTACCTAATTAAAGTAGCTATGGAATCTGGCTTCAGCATAACAACATAGTCTTCAGTGGAGAGGGTGCCACATTGATTATATGACATCTATTTTTCTTTTTTACTGGAGTGGAATGAAGTTTTATGATCTTTGTCCCATCTCTATTTTTTCCTCTTTGTCATACATATACGTTTTTTGGGAAGTTACTTTGTAAGTATAACTATCGATGACTAGCTTTCTCTAGTAATCCTTTTACCCATAGAAATGGAACAATGCAACAAATTTTGCTATAATGATGCAACCATAAAGAGAAAATTTCTTGAAAGTCGTGCACACAAAAGCCGATGCAAGGATCGAGCACTTGCATCAATAAACTTATGTTGACGGCAGCGATCAAGTTGTTTATTCACATAATTGAGAAAGAGAAAAGGATTCTTAGAGGTTACCATAATCTGTATATTCTTGACAAAGATAAGCCTGCTTTTGTTGAGTTAAAAGCATTATTCAGACCAACATATTCCCAAAATCTGATTTTAGGGTTGTTCAAGTGGATATTTTGCATTTGGTGCCTGTCAATAAGCTCCTTTATATCCTTCTACTGATAATATTTTTGTTTGCTGGCTGTTTTAGAAGAACTAATCTTTTTGGGATTGCCAAGATATGTCTTATAGTAAAAAGTATTAATTCAAGTTTCAGATGTGTTCAACTGATAGGATATTAGCTATCGATTTATTTCAGGCATAGTATGATAGGATATTACCTATCAATTTATTGTGATAGGGCATGTCTGATTAATTAAAGGTATGATTCGTTGACAAAAAAATAATGGTGTGATGAATTAGAGCAATTCGTTAAACTCACAGGTCACCAATGAAGAAGAGGTTTATACATTTTCTTTAGAAATGGATAGGCTTGGAACATGTATTTCTTATTTGTATGTTCTGAGTGTATATTTTGATTAAATTGTTTTCAAGTTGGAGGACCTTATTATGATTAATATAATTGCTCGAGCTTTTGGAGAATTAGAAAAAAATAGAGTATGTTTCAATGTCAGACTTAATCTATGTGGGTATGAGGATTGTGATAGAAATCATGAATTTACTTTAGGGATGTAAGGATTTTGATAGATTATTGTGATGGAGACGATGATTGGTGATGATTACCCAATAGGTTTTGTAAATGTGTAAATAATTCAGTAATAGACAGTTAGGCCAGGTTTTGCTTGTAGATTAAGAATGTCTCAGTTAAACCTTCTATGTTGCCCAGTGTATTCATAAGATTACTATTTCAAACTAAACCGTTTGGCTTTCCAAACAAACCTGATACAATCTTCATAAATCTTGGCAAAAGTTGGAATGTAGACAACATATGAAAAGACCATGTACTTGAAGCAATATAGTCTCCAGTGTGTCTACTTTCTTAGATCAGGGTCATCAGCTCTAATTTATGCCTGTTTCTTATAAATGAAAATAAGGAGGAGAAAAAGTTGAGAGGAGTGATAATGAAGATTGCTAATTGCTGCTCCTGACATTTGCCTTTAACAGGACTGCATGTTGTGCTGATAATGTTCACCGGCTATTTGGTTGGATATGCAACTTTCAGAGCTCTCTTCAATCATAGTTCTGTGATGGTAAGCTTCTCTGGGTATTTTATCCTCCAATGTTCTGTTAGCTCTTTTGAAACAATATGTTCTTGTAAGTTGTAAGGATATGATATGGATGGTTCTCATGACTTTTTTTTTTTTTTTTGTTTTTGCAGAATGCTGCTGGAGGGATATTAGGCCTTGTCTGTGGAATGCTGCTTGAAACAGTTCTGTTTATACTCAGAACTTCCAATCAGGACATGGCATCTTCAAAATCCGAAAAACTTCAGTGACATACAGCATCAAGCAATTAACGGTTTCTTCGCGATATCGTGATATTTTCATATAAATTTGTACTACTAAAATTTTACACTAGCTTCAAGTTGTTCCATAAAGCATGTAACAAAAGGTACTAACTATATTTTTCCACAGGGCAATTTGTTGATGCCATATGAAATTGCTGCTATATGAGTCATATATTTGCAGGACACTTTCTGCTGAAGGTGCATAACATGATGATCAAGTATAGTAATGAATTTTGTTCAGTGGATAATTCAGTTTCCAGAGATAAATTATTCAAGTATAGTTATTGTGATATTTTTCATATAAATTTGTACCACTAAAATTTTACACTAGCTTCAAGTTGTTCCATAAAATTTTATACTAACTATATTTTCCCACTGGGCAATTTGTTGATGCTTGCTGCTGTATGAGTCATGTATTTGCAGGGCAATTTCTACTGAAGGTGCAGAACATGATGATAGTGTAGAATATAGTTTTATTCTACTGCCCTCAGGGTACCAAAAGAAAAATTCTTTTGTTGCTACATGAACAATGTAAGAGGCTAATACTTGTATATTCGTTCTATTACAGTAAAAATAAAAGTTCGTATTTTGGATGAAAAGAACCTGGAGTCATGTCATTTTTATTCACAATTTAAATTCGACGCCAAGTTGTTTTAAAGATTAGGATAAGGATTAGTGCTTATTAATTAATTAGTGGATTAAGCATTGGGATTACTTATATAGTTAATATAACTTATCTAGTGGCAGTCGAGGGTGGAATGGAAGCAATTATTTATTGCACTTTTCTACGTCAAACGCCAAGGTCATGTTATATCCAATGCTGCCATTAGTAATTTAATTTGATTCATGTTAGTAACATACGCGTGCCCCATGACCCACTTAATTAATTGATATTGCACAGTAATTTCTTAGCATAAAATAATTCATAATTTTAGTTTAAAACGTTATGGTATTTTTTTAAGAGTTTAATGTAGGTGCTCCCTAATTAAATAAGAAGTATCATGTTACATCTTCAATCATAGAATGTTAAATCTACGATGAAGATTAGATTTTCTCTCTCTTAAATTTATCCACCATACAATATGCATCCTACTGTTATAAATGTAGGTAGCATATGGATCTCTACTTAAATAGAGAGTACCTCCATTTTTTTTAAACATAGGGTTTGAATAGTTTAAACTCAAAAAACATATGATATAGGCTATGTAAAAAAATCGCTTTGGCGTGGCTCTTTTTCATTAAAATAAATTTATCAACTTTTTTCAGATGATTTCTTTGAGCTCCTATATTTTATAAATTTTATATTTATGATAATTAAAAAGTATTTTATTATATAAATTAACATCAACCACTTATTATGTATTTTAATATCAGTATTTAGTACTTATATAATTTTGTTAATATGCATTCACAATTTTTTTATGTTAATTGTGTAGTTTTATATATGTCAAAAGTGTATATATATATATATATATATTCAATTGAGTTCCTCGGATGGTTTCCTTTAATATCAAATTCGCTATTTTTTTAAAAATTTAGTAAATTTTATGAAAGGCCGAATTGAGTCAATTTTTTAGAATTTTTTTTATTTTTAAATTTTGGCTTATACCTACTAAGAGGAGTGTACTACTTATTTTGAACTACGATATATCATCTGAATAATTGAATATGTTTATGCTTATTTTATTAATTATTTAAAATTGTGTGTGATGTATATATTTTTAGGTAAAATATGTGTAACATTGTGTATTAGAGCATAGTCCGTTTCTACTTACTTTTATATACAAGCATGCTAGTGCGAGTATATGCTCATAAATTCGTATTAATAAATCTGCATAAAAATATGTTAAAAAGAGTGAATCATTGTAATTTATAGCGATACACGCTACTTATACTTTATATTTTTTTATTTAATAAGTATCAGATGGTTTGTTCAAGGATGATTTTGCATTTTTTTCTGAACTTACGAAGGATTATGGTTAAATGAAAGAAATTGACTTTAAACTTTATTCACGGTTTCTCATTTTTTTAAGAAATAACATCGTACTATGTCGTGCGAATTAATCGTGACAAAATCCCACCAAAAATATAAACAGATCGACCGAGCATCAATATGAAGCATATTGAACTTAATTACTCGCGCGTATGTATGTTAACTCTCACACAAGGCCAAGGTCCTATAATACTACTACAATAATAGTTACAAATATTATTTTGCATTTCATTAATCATGGCACTTGCTAATAATAAATTATCATAACAACATATATTATTCACTATTTTGCTAATATTTTTATTTTGAAACATTAATCTGAGCTGGCTATGAAGAAATATCCATGGATGAGTGAGTAATAGAACTAATACACTAGGGACATATTTGATTGAAAAATAAAACCTTATTTCTTTTTGTTCGCTTTTAACTTTGATAAACTCTTTAATTTAGATAAAACAATTCCACCTCAGAGGTGGAATTTCTTTTCCTTAGTAATTTGATAAATTTCTATATACGATTGTGACTAACATGTTTTACTTGTCCAATAAAATAATTAACTTTTTTTAACCAAACACAAAAGAAATAAGAGAATGAAACTCTTGTCCCTTTAGAACAACTAATCTCATAGAATAATATTTTTTTACCGCTAAATAAATAAGATTGTAATACGGTGAATTACATGCAAATTAGGAGGTGCCGGAAAGAAAATTAATGCACTCGACAACTCGATCGATCTCCCGGGGATCTGGTCGAAGAAGATAATGTTGAATGGATTTAGATCGTCAATATATTATCTTAGAAAAAAAAGAGATGATATGATATATTATTATACATATATATCTTCTCGAGCCAACTATTGGACGCATGCAATCAGAAATCACAGATGGATATGATGGTCCCTCCGGAAAGAGTGGACGGCTGAGATCAGATCGAGGCATTGCTAGCTGGTTAATTGACCGTACGCCCATATGATTGGAACATTACTTTGCATGCATTTTTTTTTACCCGTTCGGGGTCCCGGTGTCCAGGGCTACTAGCACCTGACTGATCCAGAGTCGAGGTAAATAGCAGAATGGTATTCCTCCGGTCAAATTGGCGACTTCGAAACTCGAACTCGGAACTACTAGCTCCCAGTCCCTCAACTCGGAACACACTCTCTGTTAATCAGGTGTGTCAATCAAACTTGATTTTTGCAGTAAATTTTTTTGCATATTTTACTGCGAGCATTTGGCATCTGACTACATGCAGTAGAAAGCACTCCTCCATGCACATGTGACAGTGTGAGCGAAAATAAGTACTATGGCTGTGTTTTGTTTTGATATAATTTAAGAGATAGAGAGCTTATCCTCTAAGTTATACTTAAACATTCAAGTTATATTTAAAAATTAAGATGGGCACTTTCATTATTAAAAAAAAGTTATACTCAATTTGGAAATAATATGAGCAAAAATAATATTTATACTATCATTTGTGACACTCATACATAAAAATAAAAATGAAGTATAATATACTTATACCAATTATAATAATATTTGAACCAAACACTATCCATGTGAATCAGGAAGTTGTGTGAATTAGAGTTGAACTTCTTGTATATAGCATCATTTTGTCACTGTTTTTAGATTTAAAAATCATATACCATAAAAAAAGAAATATGGAATAATTGTAACAAACCATTGAACAATATATATGATAAATTATACTGGATTTAATTTCTTTGATTAATAGAAATGAACGATAAATGTTAAACAAATATGTTGCATATTTGGTTCTTGTATGAATTTTATACTAAGCTTATGGTCCCTTTTTACAACGAAAAAAAAAACTAAGTTATCATATAAGAATGATCGAGAATTTTAGCTAGCAAATTTGATGGATCATACTTTTAATTTAGTGTGTATAATGCATAATAGATCGACCAATTTATCAGAAAAATAATAATTTGCATATTGAATCGTAAAATATCCATCGATCGATTGTCTCAGGCATTATATAAGGGTGAATATTGTTCTTAAAAAAAAGTAATTATTGAGTGTCAAAATTCTTTTTTATTATGAATATTATTCTATTTTTATTATGCTACACACATTATATATAGCGTACGAAAAAATAGTGATATTTTTTTTAAAAAAAATAATATAATTACTATTCATATCAATAATATTTTCTTTATGAGTTCGCTACATACTTCTTATATATAAAAAGTTTTGGGTGTAGGATCAATTTCAACAATTAATCATACTTGCGAATATGTCCTGGCTACATACGGAGTGCAATTGCATCCAGCTATCTGTGATTTATCTGCTAGCAAGCAGTGTCATTTCATTTGTGGTGGGTTCCTTTCTCTCACTTTATGGGCACATTGTTTGGGCGTATATGATCACTCTCACTAACCTACTAACGCCAGATAATGACGTGAACGATGACCATGGAATGTGCATGGATCAATTAATCAAATACTGACTACGACGTCTGTTATAAAGCCCAACTTATTCTAGGGTTTCTCATTACTTGTTGTCGGCTTCTTTGGCCTTCTAGAGAGAGAGAGAGAGAGAGAGAGAGAGAGAGAGAGAGAGAGTAATACATGTACATGAGATATGAAGCAAAGATTTGAATTAGCAAATTAAACTAATTGTTTTTTTTTGAGTTTGAGTTTGAGTTTGAGAGAGAGAGAGAGAGAGAGAGAGAGAGAGTACATGAGATATGAAGCAAAGATTTGAAGTAGCAAAACTAATTGTTTTTGCTGCTTTTGCCCATGGCTAAGTAGGTTGTCACGTCAGGCATGCACTTGTATTTTTCCAATGAAAACGAACTGCACGTTACGAATAATTCGTCCATCGATTGCACTTTGTGTGACCGAATGTTTATCAATTAATTGTTTGCTGAACAAATGATCGAAAATTCATTGCAGTGGATCATCTGTTACGTCGTCTTCTTAAGCATTCAGATTAAAACTAAGTAGTATTAAAAGGTATAGAAATTGAATTGCAAAATTCAAATTGATTGATGTTTCTATGTTTTTTTTTTCAATTGAACAAGTCAAATGAGGCAGCAACAAAAATGATGTCGGCAATTCCACCCAACCAGTCACTGCACATTTATTTTTTTCGCTTTCGATTTAAAGTGGATATTAAAAGGTATAGAAAGAAAAATGTGAAATAAGATAAATGTTAATTTCTTATATATATAAAAAAAATGTGTAGTGCACTTGTACAAAAACTAACGATACTTTATATACAAGTGAATAATGATCAATTTTTTTTTACAAAATATGACATTACTTTCTGGTGTGCTACACACGCTATATTAAAAATATGCTACATTAAAAATTTTCTTTTGTATATATATATATATATATATGAAAAAAAGAATGTGTAACGCACTTTACAGAAAGTAACGATACTTGTTGTACAAGTGAATAATAATCATTATTTTTTATGAAAAGTGACGTTACTTTATGGTACGCTATACTAAAAGTGTCCTCGTATATATATAGTTAGGGGGCAAAGAGCGTGTAGCGCACTTTTAGTGTAGTGCATGTAGCGCACCAGAAAGTAAGGTTACTAATATGTTCAAAAAAAATTGAATAATGTTCGTTTGTACATAAAGTATCATTACTTCTGTATAAGTGCACTATATATTTCTTTTTCCCATATAATTACAAATAATTAGGTCTATCATCAATACAAAATGCAAGTATAGAATGTATCTTAATCACAACAAATCTTTACCTTTTTAAAGACATCTGATTTAAATGCAATGTTGAAGAGAATAATGTTACATATAACTTGCTATCTCTTATATATTATAAATTGTACTTAAAAATGTACAAACAAGTAATTGATATCATTTTAATATAGATGGCAAGTTATGAACGCATGGACATCAATCTCCACTGCTTTCGTCCTTGGAGTGAGCCAGGGAGAATGACCGGTGGAGATGCATGAACTATAACATATATATTTACTCTCTCTTTATGTATATCATTTCGTTTGTTGTCTTGTTAAGTAGGCATGCACGTAATTATCAGTTGTCACATATTAATTATCGTTTTAGCCATAAGACGAGATTGAGAATGATGCATCATGAATGATAGGATAGGGCTACCTTTTGAGCTTATTATAATTAACACAAGAGAAGCTAAGACGGCTACACTGTCCGGAAGTGTTTTTAACGTTTTGCGATGTATATGTATATTGGTTAGTGTGTGCATAATAATAATAATAATAATAATAATAATAATAATAATAATAATAATAATAATAATAATAATAATAATAATAATTTTGACATAAAATTATATTGGAGTTTGAAATTTAATTTGTAATATGTTTATGTAGGATTATGTATTCCTATTAAATTAGGATTGTTTTATATGTCCTTAATATTTGATATTTTTTAGTTGATGTAAGAGTTTAAGATTTAGTAGATTATAAGCAAAAGAAAGATGTAATATATATCATTGTATCTCTATTTATAATTATTATCAATTATTCTCATGGATTAAATTTCATATGCTTGACTTGCATCGAGCCCGAACAAGATTATTGAACTTCTTGGTAACTTTTCCTGAGGCTCGAGGAGATGATGCATATAATTTTTTGCTTTTATATATATACTCGATGTAACTAGTTAAAGATGAATCGTATGTTCAATTTCTGCAACAAAGTGATAATATAGCTTTATGGATACCAAATATAACAACAACAACAACAACAACAACAATAATAATAATAATAATAAAAGTTTTTTCGTGATAAGATATTATAAACAATCTATTTAAAAAAAATCTTGTTTGAAATATTTAAAAAAAGGGTAGGCGAATTAATGGACTAAATTTTTTTACAAAACTTAGCCATCGCAATTTAGATATTAATTAAGGTCGTCGTTTAGTCGAATTAAAAATCAACCTATCAAACAACGTGGCTTTCGGACCACCGTCAATTGCTACGAGCTTTTAATATCGTCTTTCCACATGTTTTTACTTTTTATCAATCAGTAGGGTCATCAAAATCTAGATCTCTTGCATAAGTTAACTTTGTATCCAGATCCTTCCTATAATTAATCTACTTTGAAATCTACGTTTACAAAATTCAATTGACATTTTCTTGTCAATTTAATCGACAAAATAATTAAATCAGTAATAATTTTTGGAGCATTTTTCTTTTTCTTTTCTAAACTACTCATTTTCTTGGAGGTACGAATATAAGTAATAAAATCATGAGATATAAGAAAATAGCTACTATACAATTGAATTTAAGCAAGATTATATCATCAAATAGTGCATGCCACTAATGTGCTCCACTTTTGATTGTTATCAAGTCCAAGTTTCACATCTATCACATATATATACATATATTATAACACTTGTTACTTTCACTAGATAATATATACTTGTTACTTTGTCGCATTTCAAAAGATGATGTATGAATAGTTATAGTAGTCTTTAAAGTATCAAATATTGATATTATATAATGCGTCCGAAGGTCATATAATTCATCATGCTGCCGCAAGCATACAATAAAAACATAAGAGAATATTAGGACAAATTATTTGCGGCTTGGCTTATTTCATATCAAACTATTTACTGACGTCGATCAGCTCCACCACTAGCTACTAGCTACTCTTTGTTATTTTGGGCATTAGAAATTCATACTTGCCAGCTCCACGGATCTAACAAAAGTGTTCCAATCATAACATGCATATATCGGATTATTATTATTTTTTTTGTAAATGTATGAATAAAGCCTACACTATTGTAATTTGCATGCGACTTACATATATAACCATTATTTATATTATCACTAGGATAACTCGCGTACAAATTATATCTGACAGGTCATGAGGAAGGCCATCAGTCCTAAATATACACCGTTAGATGTTCTACCAATGTAAGCAAAAAAATTAGCCGCTCGATTAATTTCACGATATTTGTGTTTAATCTCAAAATGGTAAAAAAAAACGCATTTTAGATATCTTACACAATGCTAGAGATCTTTCATGAACATTTCAATGATCACTTTAAGAGATTAGTGAATCATGGATGCGTCCTATGTTTACACTTTTGCACTTTAATAATTCAATAAAAAAAAATCATTAAAATTTCGAAGCATATAATTAAAATTTAATAAATGTATACTTTATGTTAACATATACATTATGTATCATATTATGAATATGAAATATAAAAATTAAGTAAAAAATATAAATTTTAAATATATTATTCATTTTTAATCATAAATTTCGATTTATAAAATAGAAGAAATATGTACATCTTTATTAAATCCTAACTATTATTTTTAAGATAAGCTTTTAAACTACATACATATTTTAAAAACATAATTACTTTTCTTTTATATTTGCGTTCCAAATTAATTCGATATAATTCGTCTTAATTATATATCTTTCATAAATTTATGAATTTTTGGAATAAAAATAACGTAAGAAACTATTAATAATTAATGAAAGGAGAAAAAAAAAGGAAGGAGAGAGAGAGAGAGAGAGAGAGAGAGAGAGAGAGAGAGAGAGAGAGAGAGAAGCGACGTGGTTATGGGCATACGAGAAGAAGACAGGTGACGGAGGCAGGAACAATATTATTTTGGGTGCTCCAAATATCGTGGGGTCGTCCGACGAATCGGGACCATACGACAAGATCTTAATGCTAAATTTTTACCGTCACGTGGAAGATGGTTATTTGTTGCCCTTTCATTCGCCCAATGTCACCACGCGTCCTCTTATGATTGGTTGCTTTAGATCTTTCGATAAGAAAAAAACCATGTGCCATTACCGGCTCCTTCGCCGACTTGGACTTTGGAGTTTATTTATTGAGTTTTTACTTGTCTCTTTTAAATTACCAATTTTTTCAAAGTGATTCTTAACTTTTTTATTATTCATCATTTAAATGTTAATTTTTACTTCATCCAAATTTTAAATTTAATAATTTTTTACCCTTAAATGGAAAATATAGAAAAATAATAAAACACTATCAAGTTTTTACGAAAGCCTATGAGCGATCAAAACCGCTTCTATCTTTTTCCCCAAAAAAATCTATTTTTTTATAATTTAATTTTAAGGTGATAAGATAATGTAATATATATATATCGGTCTTGGAAGTGAAGTGAACAAGAGATATAAGTGGCTAATATAAAAGTTTAGCAGTTTATTTTAAAAAAAAATCATAATTTAAATGAGATAAGGAGAAAAAACCTTTTATAAATAAATATATATATATATTAATATATTAATATATTAATAACAACAACAACAACAACAACAACAACAACAACAACAACAACAACAACAACAACAACAACAATAATAATAATAATAAACAAGTATTTTCATCCCAAATTTACAATTTGTTTCATTAAGATTTATTTGGTTTATTTAAATTTTTTCGCTTCCTTAAAAATTTTAATATATTAAACTTTGTGAGTATTCTTAATCTAACTATTAGCATATTTTAAAATTGATGAGATTAATATAATTTGTTAATATAACTAATATGATGCAAATAGAGAAAGTTCTATTATAAACCATTCGATTGTTTATTATTATCAATAATAAGATTGTTATTGTTATTATTACAACCTGTAATTAGCAAAGCATTCGAGAAAGTGAAAAGAACGAGAAGGACGTTAACAATGTTGTTGACTTGGCACTTGTGTATATAATTAATGAGTAGTACACTTAATCTTACACTGTTCTTGATGACATCACTTAAGACGTTAACTCAAAAATGTGACAATGTCATCCACTTAACTTGTACTCAAAGTTGAACAATATCTTAATTATTTCTTTATATATTTAATTATTGTCTTCTTTTTTCTTCTTACGGCGTTGCACTCACTCCACTCTGCTAGTCAGAGCTCAGTTGGATGCTTAGGCAAATATACATCATTATTGCTAGCTATAATTAAGGTCTCCATATATATTAATTTTGGCAGCGATCCATTTTTATCTTCACGTTGGATGTGTATAATTCAGTTGGAGAAGACCTTACGTTTTAAGTTCCTCCTTTTTCACCATCTATTCTATGTGTATAATTTTTTATATACATAATAATAATTTTTATGAAAAGAAAATATAAATATATATCACACAAGTTTACGATCCTAGAATTTATATTAACTTCTTAGTTTCAAAAGAAATGATAGCTCAAAATCAATTCGTGTATATATTATATATATA
>LTAE01008509.1:7882-20429 GCA_001647135.1 Pontederia paniculata | reverse complement strand
CCCCCCCCCCCTTGGTGCCATCCAAATCCTACACGAAATTCATGTGCTAAAGACAAAACAACAACCAACATCTCATGCATTAGTTTCTAATAGGCAATTAAATCATATATGTTCCTCATAAAATGGTTCAGCAAGAAGGATTTGATCAACAGATAATTAGTGAACCAAAATGAGATAAATGGAGCAGAAAACTCATCTATTTGTGCATATATTTCGGTATAAAGTTCTACATGCAGTTATACAAATAACTTGGAAAAATGAGGTGATGGACATGAGAGAATGTACATTAAAATTGAAAACAAGAAAAAAATGAGAATGTTTTTACACAAAATTTTCTATATGAAAACTGCTTATCAGTGGACATCATGATCGTGAGGATCTCGATGGCCTCAGTGCTTGCACCCTGAGATGAGGCCCAACAAGTTCACATCCTGATTGTGCTGCTTGGCGATCTCGACGCCAATGCACAAATTGGACAACAAGCCATCATTATAATAGTCACAAACAAGGTTTCACGAGGATGAGCTTTTTGATGGCTGCTAGGGCGACATCAATAGATGTATGATACATGAATATATTAGGATAAAAAAAAGCCACAAAAGAGAACATGAGGTAAATATTATATTTGTGTATGTAAAGTAATAGTTTGTTAGTTCAATTGGTGAGTATTCTAAATTTGGAAGCAAGAAGTGTATGATCAAATTCTAAACTATCCACATTATTAAAAGAAATTTAAATCTTTAGGGTTTTATCTAAATTAAAATCACTCAGAATTAATAGCATAACATCGGTGAAAAAATATAAATGCATGTACAAAAAAAAATCGAATATGTTTGCAATGAAGTTAGAATAAATTGACTTTTGTCAGTCTTTTCGTCCAACATTAATTAGTTTAGTCATCTATGTAATATAATTTAACTGGTCTATTAACTTGTGTGATGCACACACATTACAAAAATTATAATATAAATATATTAATTATCCCAACTCAATTATCATAATATATATTTTTATCTTTACATAAAGTATTTATTTTGTAAGAAAGAAATAACTAGTTAACTTGCATCGGGTTATATTACAATTCAATAATCCCATCATAAATAAAAATGGAGAATATATATATTTATTAGATAAATTCAAAATCAACAAACATAACTATAAAAATTCAATTATTCAAATTTTAACAGTAAAACATAATATGAAAACGAAAAATCACAAAAAATAAGTTAAAATAAAAATATGAAGATTAAGATTTGTTATTTTGTAAGCCAATTTAATCTCTCCTATCTTTTAACAACTTATTCAAATGCAAAATTTTACAAAATACAATGACAACTAAAATGATTTATACAATATAAATATAAAAAAAGTCTTATTAAAATATAATAAACATGTTGCACCAAAATATTTAGCAATGAATATAATTTTATTATTATTTTCCTCACTTTAAATCATAAATTACTTAATTATGTAAGATTAAGTTAATATAACCCAAATATTATATGGTAATATAACATAAATAGATATCTAATATAATTTAATGAATATTTCTATATGTATAAACTTATGATTTTGCATCAAATAATTATCTATATAACATATCTACAAATATGTCATTTTAAAAAAATATAATAAAATATAATTTTATATTTCACTTGAGTTTGTACTAACTTAAAATAAATTATTATTATTATTATCATATGATAAACCATAATTTCAAATTTAGTTCAAATTTAGAATTTTCTTAAATTTTATTTAAAAATATTTTTTATATCTTTGGTCGTTTAATATATTTCTTAATTGTTAATGTACTCTTTCTTTTAAATTATAATTTTAGTATTTTTTTTTAGTTTACCTCAGTTTGGACTTTTTTAAAAAAAATATTTTATTATGTTATTTATTTCTCCATGGAGAAAATATTATGAAAATGTTAATAATTAATCATTTTATTTTTTTAATAATTGATCTGAGTTAGGACTCCTTTTAAACAAGTATTAGTTTAGTCTTAGAATTTTAAATTTCTTACATTTTTATTTGCTTATGGAGAAAATATTAATAAATTAAATTTTAATCTTTTTAGTAATCTACTTGGCATTCCTTGTACACAATTATTAGTTTTTAAAATAATTGTTAGTTTAGGATTAAAATTTTAAATTTTCTTAGTTTACTTTACTTAGGACGCTTAAAAATAATAATTAATTTCTTAATTTTTTTATATTTTCTATGGAGCAAATATTCTGAAAATATTAATAAATTAAAATTTTGATCTTTTTAATAATTTACTAGAGACTCTTTTTAAATGACGATTAGTTCATTATTTTTTTATTTTTCAGGGGAACAATAATCCTTAAACTAATCATATATTTAAATTTAGATTTAGAACTCCTTTATTATATGATTATTTTAAAATATCTAACACATTACAAATATAATAATTATTTAGGTTAATTTTTATTAGTAATTAATGTTCCAAGTTTCCTTATTTTTTTAGTTGAGATTCTTTTAAAATAATTATTATTTATTTACTTTTAAAAATAATTATTTTGGATTCTTTGATGTCATATGTGGCATAAGACTTTATTACATATTTATTTATATTTTTTTTGGGATTTTCAGGAAAAAATAACTCCAATAATTAAGTTAAATTAGAATGTTATTTTCTTTTCTTAATTTACTTGAGTTGTGGTTTTTTTAGATGATATTTTTTTACTTTTTCTGGTCTTATTCTAGTGGATAACTATTTCAAAGATAGTAAAATTTATTTTTCTTAAGTTACTTGAATTATGACGTGTTAATAATTCTTATTTTCTTTAGGACTCTTACTTTTTTTATAAATAATTAATTACCTGAGTTAGGTGTAATGTGGTTCTTAAGTTAGTTGAATTAGGATTTTTATAAATAATTCTTATTTTCTTTAAGACTCTTTATTTTTATAAATAATTAGCTATTTGAGTTAGGTGTAATGTGGTATGAGATTGTTCTTCCGGAGCAAAGACACTTGGATTAGGTGTAATGTGATATGAGATTGTTCTCCTAGACAAGAGATAAAATAAAATTTTATGCATATTATTAATTAAATTTATTTAAAAATAGTCTTTTTAATAGTTTTATTAACTGAAGACTATTATTTTATTTTTATTTTATTTTAAAAAATTATGAACGAGACATGTGGTATCGGACATTGTAGATGCAACACACAAAATAGGATATTGTAGATGTGACACATAGCATAAGATCATTTCGCTTATATATATATATATNATAATAATAATAATAATAATAATAATAATAATAATAATAATAATAATAATAATAATAATAATAATAATAATAATAATAATAATAATAATAATTTAGAATATTACGTATTTAGAATTATTTTCAGTGAAATGTGATTTAGTTTTTTCATCTTTAAGATAACCTTATATGGATAAAAGTGATCTAAATTATATTTAATTATTCTATCATTCAACGTCTTTTCCTGACAGTAACAAGTTTCTAAATTCAAGCTTTCGTTACTTCACAATGTTAAAAATATAAAGAAAGTAAAAATATAAAGAAGAAATTCAAGCACTATTTTTTTTTTTGAAAAATGTTAAAAGCTATGTTTTAAAATGACTATTTCAGATTTACCGGAAAAAAAATGACTATTTCAGAAAGGAATTTACGAAACCTAGTTTTTAAACTTGCCAAGACCAGTAATCCATGCATCTTGTTTTTCAAATCTTGGTCGAATTTTATTTGGAAATCTTGCTAGGTGTAGACTGAAAATTCCAAACCCCCAAGAGATAGAATCATTTATTGCAGAAAGATTTTGAAGCACATAAAACTAAAATAATGCTTCATAGTTCATACATAAACATCAAACCAGTAAAAAATGGTGGCCTGAAGATGTTATCAACATATCTTCAACCATTAATTTTTTTTCTCGAAAAGAAAAAGAAAAAAAAGGCATTGTAGAGAATGAATGTGCTCAGTTTTTTTTTTCTGAACCCCAATGGCCCCAAGCAAAAAGAACAAAAAACAAGAGATAATTCATATGACTAATTTATTTAAAGAAAAGTACATCACAATCACCACAACCACCTTCTGTGAAAATGCATGAAAAAAAAAAGATGCTACGAAAAAAAATAGAAACCACAACTTCCGGCACTGATCCATGAAAATAAATTGAGTTGCTGAGAGTTGTGGACCACAACCTGTCTGTTAGCCAAAAATTCCTGCCCTAACAATCAACATCACATAGCATCTCTAGGACGATTTAGAAAAGATGACAAAGCTAACGGGTTCAACCAGAACGGCAACGTCTCATTTTTTTTTCAAATTTTATAGTCATTAACATTATTTTCGTCCTGAATCGAATTAACTAGATGCTAATAATACTGTACCAAAATTTTCAAATATTATTTCAAAGATAATACGTACATGTTTTACATTTTCTTCAAGATTTGTGGAAGGAGAGCAATTAGGGTCCATAGGAAGGATACACAAGAGAAAAAGAAGTCATTACATTGCACAAAAAGTGTATCCTTAACATATGAAATGAATGTTGAATTCACCTGCTACAATAAACCAACAAACTATTCATGATATTTTATTTTGTTCTGCATATATGTAGTGCATGAATTAAGTTTTACCATCTCATTAAACTGAATGATCTATTAGATAGTTGAGAAAGCCAAAACTTTTGGTCCCTCGACATGCAAATGATCAGATCCAAGGGAAAAGAGAAAGATGATCTCAGCAGTTGCACCCCCCGTGAGTCCTTCCTTCTGGTTCTTCGGATGCAACTCCAATGATGATGAACAGGGAAACTTGTTGCTTTTCTTTTTTTCCCCTCAGTAAATGAATTGGAAACTTCTTTGGCTTACACTTTTATTTCAGGCTCATGTGATATGGGTCATGACCCCATATACACCACTATTGACCCTCTTTATGAGATTTGGCTCATTCCGAGATGTCATGCACAAAGTTTACAACTTTAAAGTTGGCAATTGGTTATCAAATTCATTTATGGACATCACAATTCTGCCATAAGATAACTTTCTCAAAGAAGAATGGTCTCATGATCTTGTGTTCCTTTTTTTTTTTCTTTTTTCCTCTTCTTTGGCAATCTATATTCTTGCGATCCTTGCAATTTCACAGAAATAAAAATTTGAAGGGAAATGAATTCTAAAAAAAATGTTCAAAACATGTATTAATCATGGTTCTACATATCTGTCACATGAGAGAACTTTTAAGACTGTTTCTTTTTCTCTCAAAATATTATATAATTTTAATCAATCAATTTCGGTTGGCTAAAATTTTATAAGAAACGGACAAAACTTCTTACTGAAATATGATATTTCTCTGAAACACACATCAAAAGCAGTCAGTACATCTTCAATTTTCTAGTAGTAATGTAGTATGACACAAAAGAACCCAACAGCCTTCCTCTAAACACAAGTAATCATCAGAAGGATTAGTCACAATCAAAGCAAACCTCTGCCAATTGCACTACAAAAAGACACACAAAGATATGAGGATAACTGCAATCAAAGAGAACACAAGTTTTTCTTCATCGCAGATATGGTATTCTTTATTTAAATTGATATCTAAGATGAACTTTACATTTTACAAGCCCGCAAAAAGGCTTAAAAAAAGAATAATAGCGCGCGATGGGCAGAGATCTCAGTAAAGCAGCTTGCTCTCTCCCTTGTGCTACACAAGATAAATTATAACTTATGATTTACCTTCCTCAAGAGAACACATTCTTTTCCCCTTTTTGTACGAATGAACATCGAAAAGGCATGAAATGTTGAAACACCTTCATCAAGGATCAGGCCCTGAGTTATTGTTGTAATTCGTTTCAAACTTCTATACAAAGATTGACTGGTTTAGTATTTTGTGTCAAGAGTTTGGCAGTCATTGATGCTGTTTCAGTAGCAGCTGTGCATACAGTATCTCATTCCAAGAATCTGGCACTCCAGGCAAACACCAGTGACTGCAGTCCTGGTATCTCTCAGGAGATCTCCTCTCCTCCTCTGACAAGTTTTGCTTCCGGTAGATTGAAGGATGGGCATCTTTCCGGTAGTCTGTCATCCTTGTGATGTTCAAATAAGAAACTGGTGTCTTCATTCCCTTGATTACTGATTCCAGTACCGCCATCTTTGGCGGATACATTGAGAGATATTTTTCATTTACTATCGGTTCCGTCTCTTTATCGCATTGTCCGCCCGAATTCCATTGACCACCACTAGACAATTACAGAGAATCATGTTTCAGCACCATAAACATCAACGGAAGAATGTGATATTATGTTTAAATATTATGTTGACTAAAGAAAGGATAACATGATCATAAACCTGAAATGCGATGCAGAATACCCCCTGAAGAGGACAAGGGTTTTCTTTGAGTTGACATTTGTATCCACCCACTTCGCCCATGTATTTAGAGCTTTATGGAATGCCTCGACAACATTCAATTCTCCATATACATGATTGCCTTCTTGATAGTAGTCTTTGCTGTATGGAGAGAAGATATTTGATTATTTCAGCTGAATTCTAATGACTTAAAACTACAATTGAAATTAAAAATTACCCTTTGGAGGTCTTCTCATGAGTCCACCAATGCCCAGTGTTGAAGACGATAACATCTGCATTTTTGTACTTTGAAGAATGTTGTTCAATTATATCCAATCGAAGTGTTTCTTTTGTTTTCCCCTTGCTTACAGGAGCCTCCCACTCCTGAACAAGGAATGGCGAGCGGAAGAACTCCACAGTGCAGTTATAGTCCTATCGAAGCAATGAGCAGGAACTACAATTGCTCAGAAGCTCTATGAAATAACTGTACTTTACCAAAAAAAAAGGTTATGAGATCAATCGATTACCTTGAACAAGAAGGAATATGATCCTTCTGTCCTAAATTCATGCCTTCCGGAAGCCTCAAAGACCTTCTTCTTATCCTTAATGGAGTTTCGCAGGATACAAACCAAAGATTCCCACATGTTTCTATTAAGTGAATCACCAACGTAAACCAGTCTCTTTCCCCTCAGTCTCTCCAACATATCAGTTGCATTCAATCTAGATGCAGCCGCAGAGACAGTAATACAGAAATGTTAGACAGAAAATTACCAAATAAATTATGAAACTACGTCTACCAAAACTTTTGCTCACCTTGGGATATTGCAACCATTGGGCTGCCAACGGAGCTTCTGATAAGCTCGATCTGGTCTACCATTTCGATAACAATCAAAGGGTTCATCAATGTGGGGGCAAGACCCCTCCGGATACATCGGGTATGAATCATCTTTCACCCACTTCCCATGGAATATGTCACAACCCTTCATTTCCTTGATCCAATCCTCCATCTTCTTGACATTACCATTTCCCTTCGTCAGGGAAGCAGTCAAATTCGACACCTTGGTCGCTACTGAAGAAGTCCCTTTCTTTTCGACCATGGGCGCCGGAGATGAACTGGTCTTTGGAGATGGTGCAGTGGCCTTGGCGGATTCATCTTTTGCTGTTGGACTACTCTTTGGTACTGAAGCAGTAGCTGAACTGGACTGATTGCTTGCCCCAGAACTTGTTTTTAGAGCAGCGGCAGGTGTTGTGACGGATTTGTTATTCGCCATTGGACTACTTTTTGGAACTGTGGGAGTGCTTGCGATCGTGAGGTTCTTGGACACTGGACTATTTTTTGGAGCCGTGGGAGTGTTCGTGCTGGTCTGGTTCTTCGATGCAGATCCACTTACCTGAGGACTACTTGGCGGCGTCTTCTTGATGCCGTTTCCGGTCAATGCAACTCCATTTGTAGTCTGATTCTTTGCTGCAACTTCGCTCACAGTTTGGTTCTTGGCAATCGAAACTGCTGCCTTAGAATCAACACCATCCTTCGACTGGTCCTTCGTTGTAGGAGCTCCACTTCCACCCTTCTCCGTCTGATTCTTCTTGAAGTCTCCACTGCTCTGCAACGTAGTACCACTTCCCGTCTGATTTTTGGCAGTGGCACCGCTCCCCGGTGGTCCAATTCCACTTCCCGTCTGGTTCTTGGCCGCCAATCCTCCACCTTTCGCCGCTGCAACGCCCTTCGCCGATTCGTTCTTCCCCAAGGAACCGTTTTCTGGCGAACCGACGGCCAACTCTGTACGATTAATTCCACCCGCGTCCACTCCAACCCCTTTGCTCGTCTCGTTCGCCACCAAAATCCCACCTTTCCCACTCCCGTCACCGATCTCCGTCGTCTTCTCCGGCAAAGGCGCCGTATTTTCCGGCAAAGGTACCGCCTTTTCGGGCACCGGCGAGGAGGAGTTTGGGAAGATGTAGGAGAACAGTGAGGATATCTGAGATCTATAGGGGGCGGTGGAGTTGGAGGCGGAGGCAAGGAGGTTGTTGTACCAGGGGGCAGAAGCGTCGGCGACGGCCGTGGGGTTGAAGGCTATGTAAGCGGTGTAGGCGATGAAGGCGAAGAAGAAGCCGTACAGGAAGAGCTTGGTGCGCCGCATCCGGAGGACCGAGAAGAAGCTCCGGAGGTCGGAGGAGGACGTCACGAGCGCACTCTTCGGATGCTTGGAAGCTTCTTTCATGGCCAGAGTAGCAGAATAGCAGCCAAAAATTCGATTTTTAACAAGAAAAATTTGGAGGAGGAAGAAGAAGAAGTAGAAGAACAAAAAAAAATGCGTCTTTTATTGCGTGCAAAAAAGGGAGGAAGGAAGAAAGAAAGAGCAGTCGGTGTGAGAGTGTGGTGGTGTATTATTCCTGTTTATTATGATGGCGTTTTGTTGTGTTGCTACTTGCTGAGTTTGGGGTGGAGTGGGACAGAATAGAACAGATGAGGAGGAGGAGGAGGAGGAGGAGGAGAGAGAAAGAGGAGGACTAGGGGCAGGAGAGGAGAGAGAAAGACAGGCAGGTGCTTCACAATTTGGATCTACCATCTCTGTGTATACAGTATTTTCTGGTTTGATTGATGCAGTGTGTAATTACTAGTTCATTACGACACATACTTTATTGCTTAACTTTCACCGACAGAATGTTTAATAATATATACACATAGAGAAAGAGATCTTGGTTTAGGGATGAAATTTTGAATTTAAAAAAAAAGAAACTGTGATGCTTAGTTTCGGATTAAAAATTGGGATTTGCAGTGACATGGAGATTTTCTGTTTAACTTCTCAGTCCAGGTGGAATGTTAAAAGAGCTACTCATCTCCTAATAAATAAGTAATGTTACACTATGGAAAAAAAAAATTGAACTGTCCAACTAATCAACGACAATGGAACTCAGTTTTGGTATGACCAAGTTTGAATAGTTAATGATGAATTGTAGCTTACATTAATGTATAACGATAAATTCTAATAGTTTAATTTTTGAGTTAAATAAAAATTATTTTGTAAATATAATGTTTGAAATACGTAAAATAATGAAAGAGACAATAATGTTTTAAATAGTTTGAATGATTTTTTGCATGAGCAATTTATTTTCTAAAATTATTTTAATATTAATGACTGTAATAATATAAAAAAATTTCAACTATTTTCTATTAATAATTAATTAATTAATGTATTTTTTCTAAACAAAAAATTTAGAAATTAATAAAACAATAATAGTTAACAAAATTATTCAAATAGCATAAGAATCATTATATCACCAAAATTATAATTAACAATAAAATAGTTTATATTCAAAAAATTACACGTTAATCCTTATTTCTAAATTTTGATTCGATACCAATAAATTATTTTTACAAGTTTCCACAATAATATTTGAAATTTTATTTCTACTTTGTATCGCATCGGATCTCACATTTATTTTATGCAGTTGAAATTGTCTACATATTTGAATTCAAAACACTCCATCCCTAATCTGTTAGTTCATTATTATTAAATATTAATTATACTTTTTAATAAGTTAAACAGTATTTTGACTCTGTCGAACACAATACACTATGTTATCTTAAAATTTATTTTTAAGACAAATCGATGTCTTGTATTTAGTCAAAGACAGTTTTAGAAAGACGAGATATCAGAGATTTGTTCAGATGCTTGGATTTGAATATTTGCCACTGGTAAATAGTAACATATTTTTTCTGGTATTTTAGTAGAAAAGGAAAAGAAAAAGAAAAACTAAAATTAAAAGAGAGGATTTTGATAGATCTCTTGCCGTTTGAATGGGCTCATTGGAAAAGAAATGGAAATTAGATAAATATTGTTATATTTGACATGATGAGGTGTTGCTATTGACCATCGTCAATGTGTACTGAAATAGTACTAATGAAGGACATCAAGGATATATTGTATATATTGCTATTAAATTAATGTGACCTTGAAAAAGTAGTAGAATTTTTCTTGATCTTCACACATATTGAGTAGAATTTGGGTCACTGAGTCACACGCAGTTGACTGACAGATGAGTTGTAAATGACATTTTTTTATAGTCTTCTAGAGCCAACCATGTTCATATAAATATTTTCTGACGGAAGACACAGATATAAATAATTTAGTAGTTGGAGTGGAATTAACTGCCTCCCAGTATCTACCATTCATAACAAGTATTAATGATAATTAATGGAGTAGATCTAACTATATATATTCTCAATTAATTGAATTTGAGAGCAAAATGTTAGAAGTATATATCTTTTCAATAATGATATTTTTTTAAAAAAAATTAATAACATTACTGTAAAGTGCTACCACATCTGAGTTTATTCCCAAATGTAGCTTATCAGCTTAGCAAAATTTATTGCATTAACCTAAAAATAAACTGATATCATAGTTTCAAAAAGAAGTAAATGTTATTTTTTTATAATAAGAACATTTGCATGATTATGATTCAACCCTTGAACTAACAAATTAATTGATTAATTAGATACATCCATCCAATTTACATTTATCATATAGTGAGAAGATTCTGGACTTTGTAGAGTGGGTTGGGCCACATCCCGAAATTAAACTACAAAAGGTGTTTTGTCTATTTTGCTTGCCCGAGACCTAATCATCGATCATGTGATTGATATGTTAGCCATATTATAATATAATATATTAATATATGCGTCTCGGCGAAAATGCCACTTCCGCGTGGGTCCATCGCTAAACACGATTCCCAAATACGATGTGAGAGAGGTAAAACATAGTACTAATATTTTGTCACTTTGGATTGTTAATTTAAATTACTTATGATACAAGTTAAATATGGACATGTTTATGAAAAAAAAAGGACCATATTACAACTATAGTAAGTAAGAGCGAGCATGAGCATGAAATCATATTATTTTGTTACTCGGATTAGGTTGAGTGATGAAGTTAAATGGGATTAGCTCGATTCAAAATATTAACATTAATAAATTAAAAAAATTATTAATGATACGCTGATAGCATTAAATTCAATGTTTTGATCCACGTTATCATTAATTTCACCTATTCTTTTATTGTTATCCTTAAACTTATTATTAGTCTTAAATTTCTCTTTGTCGATAAAATAATTTTGAAGTGTAAACCCAAAAAAGAAATTTATATTTAGATTTAGTTATTAATCTAATATTGAGTGTTAATCCAAATTTTTTGCTATAAGTGTATTTTTTTTAATTTACGCATGTAATTTTCTCAAAAAATTAAGTCCAATATAAATTCAGAGCTGATTATTTGATTTGATATGAGGTTAATTTAAACCAACCGGATTCAATTTCTTTGTCTTTCAAAATTCAATTTGGCTTGTTCCGATTCAATTTATAATTTCTTTAGCAAGCGTTTTCAAATGAGCTGAGACCAAGAACAGTTTATGAGCTGCAAATTTAGTAGAGTGGTAGATGGGAAGATGGCGATGATGAAACAAATCAATAAATGTACATATGAATCCTGCAACCATTTAATAGATGGATAGATTGATCATTGATGTATGTGTGGGTTGGTGGTGCCATCACATTTGGTGGTGGCAATCATTTTCTTTATTTATTTTTATTCTTCGATATAAACTTATATATTAAAATATCGATTTTCACCAGTTTAATTAAAAGTTAAAATAAAATTTAATATCGAATATATATGAACAAAATATTCGTGATGTAAATCTAATAGTGCAGACCTTTGAATATAAGTTCGCATTAATAAATTTACATAATATAAATAGTATGAGAAAAAAATATTATAATTTATAATTCTGCTACACACGTTATTAATTATTAGCAAAGTTAAAACTATAAATATGACATTAACAATACTAGGTTGGAAAATCAAATGCAAATAGTACGACGAAATCTTGATTTCTTGAACTACAACAACATACTCTCTATTATAATCTTTATTTTAATACAAAATTACATCTTGCAATAACCTCATATATAATTTTTATAATTCTAAATATTTATGTGTCAGTCTAAATTCAAAAGTGAATTTACATATGCTCATTTAAATCATATATATATATATATATGGATGGAGCGTGTAATACACTTTTAGTGTAGTACGTGTAGCGCATCAGAAAATAATGTATTATTTATAGAAAAAAATTTGAACAATATTATTACTTTGTGTGTATAAGTGTGTTATGTATTCTTTATATATATATATATATATATA
>LTAE01008508.1:0-20431 GCA_001647135.1 Pontederia paniculata | reverse complement strand
AATATTGAGTTTCATATCATATTCGATTGATGTGCAAAATTCTGAGTATCTATCTTGAATTGAGTATTATCCAGCCCCTAGTTATCATCCTTATATATATTATTATTACTATTACTTATAGTTTTATCTTATTAGTTTACTGAAATATCAATCCTGAAACCAATGTTATCTCTTATTAGCCCAGATTTCTGATTAGGTAGTTATATAATTCCTCGTGGGAGCGACAACTCTACTCTTACACTTTATTACTTGTTCGACTAGTACACTTGCTAGCATATTGATTTGCGTGTTCAGCATTTTTCGCATCACTTGACTCACTGGGGTCAAAGTTCAGAAATTTGGTGGCCGAGTAGGCTTTGTGTTCTAATTCCATAGGTAGATGACATGCTTTTCCAAACACAAGCCTATAAGGGGACATCCCAAAATGGTGTTTTAAATGTAGTCCGACAGGCCCATAGGGGCATCATCTAGTCTGAGGGACCAGTCCTTTCTAAATGAGTTGACTGTCTTCTCTAGTGTCCTTTTGATTTCCTTATTTGAAACTTCCACCTGAACGCATGATTGAGCATGATAAGGGGTGATAAGTTTGTGGGTAACTTCAAACTTGCCCAGCAAATTCGTAAATAGGCGGTTGCATAAGTGTGAGTCATTGTCAAAAATTATGGCCCTAGGGGTATCAAATCTGATGAATATGGTATTCTTCAGAAATTTCACCACCACCTTTGCATCATTAGTAGGTGAGGCCAGTGCCTCTACCCACTTGGACACATAGTCCACAGCAACTAAAATGTATTTGTTGTTAAAAGATATAGGAAAGGGCCCATAAAGTCTATGGCCCAAACATCAAATATATCACAATATAAAATGTTTTGTAAGGGCATCTCATTCCGCTTAGATATGTTACTTGTCCTCTGACAACGATCACAAAACTTGCAAAATAATTGGGCATCTTTGAATATTATGGGCCTGTAGAATCCACTATCTAGAATTTTAGCAGCTGTCCTGTTAGGTCCAAAATGTCCTCCAGCTTCTTTCGAGTGGCAATGTTCTATTATGCACTGGACTTCTTCATCAGGAATGCAGTGTATGATGATCTGATCATCAGAGACCTTGAACAAGTATGGTTCTTCCCAGATATAATGTTTCACGTCAGGGAAAAACTTCCTTTTCTGTTGTAAGGTTCATCCAGTAGTATTCATCCCCCTGCTAAAAAAATTAGCAAAGTCAGCAAACCAAGGAGAGTATATAATCAACCTTACATCATTAATGATTGTGCAGTTGAAAATGTGTTCGTATGGAAGTCTTCCAAGATGTTTGTTTCTTCACTGGGTGCAGCCTCCAATCGTGAGAGATAATCAACTACCACATTTTTTGTTCCTTTCTTGTCTCTCACTTCCACGTCGAAGAAGTATCCATCTAAGCAGTCGAGGCTTTGCATCCTTCTTTGTCTCAGGTATTTTGTAGTTGCATGATTAGTGTAAGCAATCACCTTTGAGCAAATCAGATAAGAGCGGAATTTATCAAAAGTGAAACTATAGCAAAAAATTCTTTTTTAGTAGTCACATAATTTATTTGTGTCGGTGTGAGTGTGCAACAGGCATAGTAGATAACTCTGAAAACCTTTTCTCGCCTCTGGCCTAGCACTGCGCCAATGGAGGTGTCACTAGCGTCACACATCAGCTCAAAGGGCTGACTCCAGTCTGATGCTACAACAACCGGGACAATAATAAACTTCTCCTTCAGCAAATTGAAGGCAGTGATACAGTCTGAGTCAAAATAGAACTTGACATCCTTGAGAGAAGATTGATGAGGGGCTTAGTGATCTTTGAGAAGTCCTTTATTAATCAGCGATAGAAACCAACATGTCACAAGAAGCTTCTCACCCCTTTGACTGTTGTAGGAGGTGGAAGATTGACAATGACATCTATCTTTGGCTTATCCATTTCGATTCCCCTTTCAGAGATCTTGTGGCATAAGACAATGCCCTCATGTACCATGAAATGACACTTCTCCCAGTTGAGGACTAGATTTGTCTCTTCACAGCACTGCAAAATAGATCCTAGATTTGTTAGCAACTATCAAAAGAACTACCAAACAGTGTGAAGTCGTCCATGAATATTTCCATAATTTTCTCATTCATGTTCACCAAAATTTCCATCATACAGTGCTGGAAAGTAGCAGGAGCGTTGCGGAGTCCAAATGGAAGTCCTCCTGTATGCAAATGTGCCATAGGGACAAGTAAAAGTAGTTTTCTCCTGATCCTCAGGTGCAACAGGAATCTGATTATAACATGAATAATCATCAAGAAAATAATAGAAGTTGTATCATGCAACTCACTCAAGCATCTGATCAACGAAGGGCAGTGGGAAGTGGTCCTTGCGTGTGGCATCATTGAGTTTGCGATATTCGATGCATACACGCCAGCTTGTGACAGCCTAGTGGGTACTAGCTCATTTTGCTCATTCTTTATTACTGTTGTCCCACCTTCTTAGGAACCACTTGCACTGGGCTAATCCATGCACTATCGGAGATGGGGTAGATGATGCCTGCATCCAAAAGTTTAATCACCTCCTTCTTCACTACTTCTTTCAGAGTTGGATTTAGCCTTCTTTGAAACTGAGTTGTCGACTTGTGATTATCTTCCATGAGAACTTTATGCATGCAAACAATTGGTGAAATTCCTTTTGTATCTGATATAGACTAGGCAATGGCATTCTACCATCTTCTAAGGACTTTCAGTAATTTCTCCTCCTTGTTTGTCACCATTCATATCAGCAAAAATGATGACAGGATAAGCATTCTTCTCCAGGAAGCATACTTCAAGTGTCTTGGTAATTCTTTTAGGTCAGGTCTTGGGACTAGTGTTTCAGAATGCTTTTTGGTGGTGGGCAGGTCATCAACCACCTCCTGCTCTGAAATATTTAGATGTACACTAGCTCTTCCTCCATAGCATATGGGGTCCATGATGGCTTCTGAGACAATCTCCTCAGCATCCTCACTCAGTTCCTCATCAATTGTATCCACAAAGAAATAAGATAAGTTGGTGGGTTATTTCATAGAGTTGACAATATTGAAGTTTAATGTCTCATTGTTTACCCTTAGTGTGATCTGACATTTTTATACATCAAACAAGGTATTATCAGTAGCCAAGAAAGGTCTCTCAAGAATGATGGGGGCCTCTAATTCGGAGTCCATATCCAGGATGACAAAATCAGCTGGGAAGATAAATTTGTCGACTCTGACTAACACATCCTCTAGCAATCCTCTAGGTATCTTCATAGACTGATCAACAAATTGGAGCATTATACATGTTTCCTTTAATTTTGTAGGTCCAAGTTTCAAAACAATGGAATATGGCATCAGATTAATACTAGCACTTAAATCACATAAGGCTTTAGAGAAAAAGAAATTCCCTATAGTGCAGGGACTCGTAAAGCTTCCAAGATCTTTTTCCTTCGGAGGCAGCTCTCCTTGGCAGACATCATAGCACCGTGGTACTTTGACTAGTCTTGTAGCTTCAAACTTCCTCTTGTTTGACAATATGTCCTTCATGAACTTTGCATAGGTGGGCATTTGCTTCAGTGCTTCATGGAAAGGAATGTTGATGTGGATTTCCTTAAAAGTTTCCAGAAATTTGGCAAACTACTTGTCCAACTATTATTGTCAATATTTCTGGGGAAAAGGAAGATTCCTCGACCTCTCTGGAACATGAACTCCCTTGCTTTCTTCTTCTAGGGTTCTAAGGGAGTAGTATCTTTAGTGTCATTTGATTCAGCATGTGGAGATCTTGGTTCAGGCAGCTCCTTTCAACTCATCAGAGTCACTGCCTTAGTTTCCTCCCTTGGGGTTCTTCTCTGTGTTGCTAGGGAGGCTTCATGGTTATCTTCCAACAATAATATTTGTCAGTTGTCCCACTTGGTTTTATAAATTTCTTATGGATGCCTCTTGATTTGTGAACTTGGGGCCTACAGAGACAATGAAATTCTTGAGCAGGTCTTCCAAGTTTGACTTCTGGTCATGCCTTGATCTGTCTTCGTTGCATGGATGAAATCCAAGTGCAGACCCTCTGTTGTTTGCCCATGAATAGTTAGGTTGCATCCTTAGGCCAAATCCATTGCCTTGTTGATTATTCCTAAAAAAATTATTGGCAACATAATTAGCATTCTCCAATTGAGCTAGAAAAGAAGAAGAGTTTGTTCCTTTTGGGCATTCATGATTAGGATGCCCCTCTCCACAGATGTCACAACAATCTTGAGTCTCTATAGCTTGAATTGGAAGTTTTGTGCCCATCAATGCTTCCATCTTTTTGTTCAGAGCTTCCAACTAGGCTGCTAGATGTGTTGAGTTGTCCACTTGATAGATTCATTTGTTGTTGGGAACTCTGTGCTCATTCTGTCAGTTGGTTAGAGCTAGGTTTTCAATTATCTTGTACAGATCCTCAAGAGATTTCTCAAAAAATGGTGCTCCCTGAAGAATTATCTAATAGGTTCTTGACTTACTGTGTGGCACCATTGTAGAAATATTGGATCCGCTAATAAAGAGGCATGAGGTCCTGGGGCAGTTTGGACAGTAGTTCTTTGAATCTCTCACATGCCTCATGCATTGATTCAATGTCATGTTGGGCGAAGGACTTTACATTTAAAGTCAGCCTTGCTGCCTTCTGTGGGGGACAATACTTTTGAAAAAGCATTGCTTCATCCCCTACCAAGTAGTGATGGTTCCTTCAGGCAAGGTGGATAACCAAGTAGATGTCTTCCCTCTCAAAGAGAAAGGGAAAAGGCGAAGTCAGACTGCATCATCAGAAACTCTAATAAAATTAAAAGTGTGACATAGCTGAATGAACTTCTTGCCATGGCTGAAGTGATCTTCGTCTTGATTGCCACTAAATTGATCATGTTGGATCATCCGCATCGTCCCATATTGAATTTGAAAGTTTGTGTCTACTGGAGGCAATGTGATGTTGCATTGTCTTTTTGCAAGTTGACCTAGAGTGTAGTCCCTCATGATCCGATAAGCAGGTGGTTGGACAAGTGGTGGAGGATTAGCTTGGTTATTGTTATCCGCCATCTGTCTAGCCTCTCTTCTAGTCTGTCGAACAGTCCTTTCAATTTTAGGATCAAAATTTAGAAGCTGCTTGGAGTTCTTGGTGTTGTGACGACTACCAGACTCCAGATTGGTCTGACCTGTACTTGAAACGCAACAAACCACATTTTGATTAAAAACAAAATTAGGTCGTGTCAAACAAAAATAGTTCGTGTCAGATGTACAGCGTGCTGCATTCCAGATGAACGTTGGCCGTATTGAAAGCGCGTTACTAGTGAACGCATTGAGAAAGAACGCGTTCTAGATGAACGCGGGGCGTGTTCTAGTGAACACGGCGATTTTTGATTACTTCACCGGCGCGAAGTGTGTTGCTGAGGTGTTCCGAACAAACTAGGCAGCAGACGCGGGCCATTTCCTTGAGACGTGGTCCATATCGGTGTCCAAATTCGATCATTTGTTTGTTCAATTCATGCACGATAAAAAAAGTAATAAATTTCAAATTAATAGAATAAGATTATCAGAAATTAAAATCAAAAGTCCCCGGCAATGGCGCCAAAAATTTGATGCGAAAAATCACACGTGTAAAAACTCGGCAATTGTACCGATCGCACACGTAATAAAAAATGAATATTGAGTTGTCAATCCTACAAGGATTGATGAATTTTAAAATCTTAAATCTTATCTAATTACTTGAAAAGAAGATTTTTAAAAATATCTTTTGAAAGGAAAATAAAAATAAAAGAAGAGAAAAGAAAAGAATAAAATAAAATATGAGATTAGTGTTTTCAAAAACTTCGATGAGATAAATTTGTTAGGATTAGAATTTAGTTGCACCGCTATTATCTCTAGGATTTAATCAATTAAAATATTCTCAAATATTTAATTGTGGAAGGATTAGATTTTAATAGTTAGGTCATCTGAGAGGAGCCCTATAATATTAAATCAATCCTCTTACAATTAAATATTGAGAATATTTTAATTGATTAAATCCAAGAGATAATAGTGGTGCAACTGAATTCTAATCCTAACAAATTTATTTGACCGAAGTTTTTGAAAACACTAATCTCATCTTTTATTTTATCCTTTTCTCTTCTTTTCTTTTTTTTTCTTTCAAAAGATATTTTTTAAACTCTTCTTTTCAAGTTTTCAGATAAAATTTTAAATTTTTAAATTCATCAGTCCCTATGGGATCAACAACTCAATATTCAATCTTTATTACTTGTGCAATTGGTACACTTGCCGAGTTTCTACACGTGTGATTTTTTACATCAATTCCTACATGAACGATCAACAACGCTTCTCGTAGAATAATTCTTCCAAGCCTCTGAAATATCTTCTCCAAAGGCCCTATGCCTTATTGATTCTGGAATGCTCTCGTTAGGATTTGGAATCCGTGCGTCAAAGTTATATAGTGACGACGAATTTCATGGCCCGTAAATAGGATGTCGTCAATCGTAAATCGGGTGAAGTAGTATCTTCACGACCATGAGCTCATATTAACATCTGTGAAGGTATCGCTTGGATATTTGCGGTCTTTTGTAGCACCCATTAAATGTTTTTCATGCTCGTGAACTTCATATATTGCCTCATGCACATGCTTTGATCGTGCATATTAAATAAATCGACATGCCTATGAATCCGTTCGATGGATGACTAGGTATTTTAGCATTCGCGAAAACTCTCTAATGACACGTGAATCTTTTGATGGTGGAGCATTTTGTAGCGGCAGCTTAACACTTCCTACTGGCATGCCCAATTAATGCCAAAATTTCCTCCTTCCTCATCTGTAATAAGAGAAAACAAAAAACTTAACAGATCATCATCTTTTTATGCAATTATATGATAAATGAACATCAAACAAACATAAAATGCGCAAAATGATTAGCTAAACTATATGAAATGCATGACACTTTTTGCATGAATCACATGTTTTCATCTTTTATCTTCTTTACTTATTTTATTTACAAACACTAGATTTCAACATATATAATAATGGCATTCACATCATGTATCATTAGTCAAGAATCTTCAATAACATTCACTATAACCATAAGTAGGAATTTGGTCAAAGTCATAGGATGTGACAACTTTGTCATGATCCATGATGACACTATTAATGGACTGTGATGACTGATGTCGATAATTAGTTCTCACATTCAATAACATCCCACAAAAATATATATTCAGTTATCAAATTGTAAAAGTGAAACTAATAAAATCAATGCTTGTTGAGGGAATGTGGCCCATGTTAGGAAAATAAGGTCTGCGCTAAAGTTCTATCATTGACACGGGGTCGTGTTAACTATAACACACGCATTTTTAACATCAATATTGCTTTCGAGCTTATGTGAATTATGTTTGGATAGAGCACTAACCATGTTGAATTGACATGGACCAAGTCATGATGGCATGGTCATTGCCTCGTGAACCATAATTTAATATTCATTTCACTTCCAATATCAATGCGATTGGGTCGAGATTATGCATCCATGTTCGAATTAAACTAGTAGGACGACTAGGCCAGAATAACCAAATTTGCATTGTGTTCAGTTGTTCAGATATTTATATCATCTTTGTTTATAAGACTGATAAGTGTGTTAAAAACTATATTTACATATGCTTTGAAACTCAAATTTAAAGAATTTATATGTTTATTTTAATTATTCTTCGAAGATCTACATACATTTGAGGTTTTTGATAGGATACGAAGGCTGAGAAGAAATAACGAAAACTCAAGTATATGAGCATCAATAAGGTATATGCCCATGCTAAAAAATACGATCGTATTGATCGAGAACATCTGCAATGGAGTTTAGCCGATGATATTTTAGTCTACCCATATTGAAGAATACGATGATATAGGGTCTCCCGAGAAGATTTCGGTTTGCTTGTAATAGTCAATACATCCCATATCAAGTTCACTACAGCCCGAATAAAGTTCATCAATATGGTCGTATTGGCTTATCTTAGGCCCATATTGAAGATTCTATAATTTTATGGGTTTTGTGAGGGATACTTAAGCCATTTGTAATGCAATGAAACCCTAGGGGGAGGGAAGAAATAGTAAGTCGACAACAAGGATGAAGGGGACTATTTTGATTCAAGAATATTTTGTAAACTTTGAATACCTATTATCTCATTTATTTGATAATGATCATTTCTATCTTTATGATGAAATTTATGATTTGTTGTTTGATAAAGAGTGGCTAGATCATTCATGTCCTTGGGAAAGATGAAGTTTATGAATCTTTGATTAATTCATTTTTGAGATTTTCATGTAATTTGCTTCTTCCACTTAACAGTTCGTATTTATCATATCCAACTGTGATTAGCTATCCATTTGAATTAATCTAGGTTAACAATCAATGAGAATTATATCATTAAATGGTTGTTGTGTTGAGTGAAATATAGAAGTACATCCTAGAAATAGGTTTCATTTATATTATTTAATATTTGTTTCTATCTTAATGCAATCAAGTCGATAAAGCATGTCATGAAATGTGTGCTTATTGTGCTCAACTAGAATTAGATTATTTTGAAAAAGGAACGCATGACCGATGCATGCATTTTACAACATATTTTAGGGCCTGCAGTAGGGATGATTTTGAGTCATTTTGGCATCGCATGCATCTATTTTAGCATTTATTTGTTCAAATTATTTCGAGTCGTGATTCTACTCTTGGTGGTGAATATTTTGCAGGAAATCAGCTAAAAAGGCTAAGGTCTTGGATCAACTCACAAAAGCGCGCATTTATCTCGAAGGAAATAAATTTTCAGTGCTCATCACGGGTCGTGACTTGTCATCACGGGTCATGATGAAGGTATAAAAGCAGCAGATTCAGCCGTCGCGAGCCATTACGCCCATCACGACCTATCTAGAGGCTAAGGCAACTTTGACATAACCTGTCACGGGCCGTTATGAAATATAACGAGCCGTAACATAGGAGGTCACGACCGCAACTTCACGTTACGACCTTGGCCGAAGCTCCCAACTCAGGAATTTCCAGGTGTCACGGATCGTTACGCAATATCACGGGCCATTACATATCAAGTCACGAGGCGTAATAGGGTATCACGACCTTTGCAGAAGCGATGCCGAAGCTATAGCGTGTTGTTACAGGTCGTGATGAGCTATAACGGGTCGNCCATTGATCGAGATCGAGAGATTACTGCAGATTACTATGAAACCCTAGGGTATAAAAAGGAGGCTAAACCAGAGATAAGATACAGAGAGATATTCATATTATACAGGAGTAGACTACGAATTTGAAGAGAAGAAGCCATAGAGATCTACCTGAAGCCTTGAGCAGATTTCAGATCTTTTGGAGGCCAAAGCTAGAGCAAAGAGTTGAAGATTTCTGCAGAGATCTATAGTTTGATTTCTTATTTCTTTTGGAAGAACTTTTATCATGTTTTAGTTATCTTTGTTAGGAACTTCTGAAGCCTATTTTGGATTGAGTTGTATTGATTTATTTCTTTTAGAACACGATTGTTATTTTTAATGATTATTTTCTCTGTGATGATCATGAAGTTTAATTCTTAACTGTTTAGTGTACTTGATTTCATTGGTCTGAGCATTAGGAGAGATTGATCTTTGAGTTCTAAGTCATAGCAATTTGTGTCTCGATCTGATTACCCACGGGAGATTCTGGATTGTGTGGCCTGTTGATTGAGCTTGTTTGAACGGTCAACGGTTTAAGTTTTGCATCGTTAAAGCATCTTAGATTAGAAATTATTTGAGGTGGATTTGCTTGAACGTCCTCAGCAAATCTGAACCTAGGGTAGTTGATGCGTCTGTTTAGAGGATCATACTTTAGGCAGAACTTAGTCCATCGTTAGAACAATTCGAATTCAATCTGATTAGTGGTGAGATAGTCCTAAATCTTCCAACTTTATAAGATCTGACCTTATCTCTAAAATTTCATATTTTCTTATCTATTATCTCTGAATCAAAATTGAAATGAAATCTTTTATCTATTACTTTTGGGTTTAGATAAGACTAGGTTACATTAGTCCTCGTGGGTTCGACACTCTACTCTTTTACTTTATTACTTGTTCGACTAGTGCACTTGCTAGCATTTGAATTTGCATGTTCAACATTTTTCGCATCAATGACAATTAAGATGAACAATAGTGGATCACATAATAATTTTATTATCTTTAATCAATCGATTCTCCTTAAATTAACTCAACTATAGGACACATTATTTTTGACATTAACATAAGATTGAGAATTAAAAGTTCTTTTGTTAGCAGACCCTTTTAAAGTTAATTGTTGCATTTTAGAGTTATTCTCTCTCACTATCAACCCAAGTTTAGATAATAATGATTTCATCATAAATTTAATACTTGAACTCTCTCACTTTAGGTACGAATATTTTATTGTTATATAAGATTATTTGAACTTGCGTAAGACTTATCAAGGACATGTCCTATGTTAGGTTGATGTTGCTCATGTCGGGTTCAATTTGTGCTTACTTGACCCAAGAAATGCGGCTCGTGTCGGGGCACAAAGTTTGTGTCAGGTTTCAATGTGATAGCACATTGAATATCGTTCTATTTTGAGATTGTTTTCATGGCAAAAAAACTATCTTTCTCAATAGGGACATCACAAAAATATAAAAAATTTCTACATGGTGTAGAGTTAGCATAACATTCTTTTAAACACATGCACTTAAATTTCAAGAATTAATCGAACAAAAATGTGAGTCTAAGATAAAACGATACGATCCAATAGATCTATATATTAAAGATCCAACTGATTAACACAATACAAATCTCATACATGTAAAATGGACTAAATGTATAAATTAATATGAAATAAGCACGATGAGATGCAAGAGATCCAATTTTCACAAGGTCCATTGTATAGATCCAACAATTTGAATAATGATAACAAAAAAATACAATTCTAAAACACGTAGATATACCCATTTCTGATCTAACAATCCTCATAAATAATAAACGACCATTGTAGTTTATCCTCTCTTGTACTTTTTTTAACTAAAATATCTTTGTATTTCTCGTCGTTCTTCCTCTATGTTTCTCTCGGACGATTATTCTATGTGTTCCTCTCGGACGATTATTGTATCCGTGTTTCCCTACACATGTTCTTGACATGAGACAATGAACAGGCTTAGGGAAGAGAGCTGGATTTTACCTAGATTCAAATGAAGGAGATGGAGAGAAAGTGGCAAATAGAGGGAGAGAGAGCTAGAGAGAGATATTGAGAGGAGTGAGATGGGGAGAGGGAGGATGTTTACTATTTTTGCTCCCGCATTTTTTCTGATTTTCATCTCATATTTTTTTATTTTTGCTAAACATTTTTTCTTCTTTTTTACATAATAAACTAATCACTTTATTATTAGTTTTTATATATTCAAAATATGATCTTTACCTTATTTTGAACTATACATTTTGTAATTTTACTTTTTTTGATCGATTTAATAATGCATTTAATATATTGTATTTTTTTTAATAAATTGGTGAATTTGGGTAGTTATTAGCTCAATTTAATTTGCAGTTGGGTTATGCTTAAAGTTTTTTCTTGAATGCGGTAGCTGCAGTTCTGATAAATTGATAAATACGACAAAATGAAAAAAGAAAAACTACGACAAAATGGATGTTGGGGTCTTGGGGATCCAAGCGAACATAAAAAGATTCTTTATAGATTTGGGATTAAGGCCTGTATTAGCAAAAGGTCGCTGGCATTCTTTCATAAAAGCCTCTTTCTTCCCCCAATTTCTTTTTTTTTTTTTGGGTCTCATGGTGCTGAAAGTTATTCCTTCATCAATCATGTCAACAGTGGCCAGTACTTATCAGAAGTGTCTGCAGATAATTGCTTTTAAATGTCACAGTAAAATTAAACCAATCGATGCATTTGCAGTTTCCCTTTCTTAATCAAGTACAAACTTATCAGCTGCTAATCTGAAATAGGAGAGCAGTTCATGGTGTTTCTACTGATTAAGAAGTTATATTATTTTTAGGAACACATCTTCAGATCAAGAAGACAAGAAATAATGGATCAAAAACTTGATTCATATGACTTTTGATCATAAAGAGACTGTACAAGAACAGATTTTTTTTTCATCTGTTCGGGGGAGTTTAGTAATCTGTTTGGATGAAGCTCTGAAAAATCTGAATCTAATGCTGATCAATTGGGTCCCCAGCAGCTCAAGTACATGACCTTCCTCAGCGATTCCTCAGACTGCTTCGCACTCTCGCTGCCCCTCCTGTCAACAATTGCGGAAGACATCCTCGCAGCTTGATAGAAGGATCGGACGTTGCTCTTGGCATGCTGCTGCAAGGACCTGAGCGGATAGTTCCATCTGCAGAGCCCCGCTTGGTCCTTGAGCGCCTCCACTGCCGCAACGCTCGCTGCTACTATGACAGAAGCTCTCTTCACTGAACCCATCTCTTTCCTCTTTCTTGTGTTAATTATTGAATGATGTTGTATTTTGCAGGTTGGTAAAGCGAGGGGTGGGAGGGTGGCTATATATACAAGGGGGAACCTTGGACGTGTGCCAGTGGCCCGGCCGATGGTTTTTGGAGAGTCCGCTCCTGTAAACCGGGGGTTTGGCTTTTGTATCTGTGGTCTTCTTTTCCATGGATTGGCACGAAACAGGGGGTTTTGAAGCTGCAGCTGGGACCATGCAGCGGCCATGCGCTGGGGTAGGAAATAAACGTCCGGGGTCGCAGGTGGGGGCGGTGATGGATGCGTGGGGGGTCAAGCCATCCGTGTGACGTCCAGGTGTATCCGGGTCACGCCAGCAACATCCATGTCGTTGAGCAGAATTATTTTGGAGGGTATGAATGAATTGTGCAATGAAGAAAACAAAAAGACATGAACCAGTAGAACACATAGAGGGTGGGGTTGCAGTTTCATGAGAGGGAGAGCAGAGCATGGAAGCGTTCCGTGGACAGTTCATCTGCTGATGCAGTTTTATGGAGTAATGGAGCTTACTCTTCACTTTATAATCTAAGAAACCTTCTGAGAATGCACTCCATTATCTGAAAATTGAGAAGCAAAAATAATGAATCAGATGAAGGCTCAGCTTAATTTAGGCTTTGATCTGCAATGATCAAGGTCATTGGTTAAACAGTAATGACAGAGAAGACTAGTTGCATTTCAGGTTGGGTTAATTATATGTCCATCATCCAGAAATGGATGGACATGAACATGCAGAGAAGTACTCCATGCCTCACTGTCTGCAATAAATTATTCCCGGCTCAACTTGGATCAGGATGCTTCCATCCCCCACTTGCCTGATAAAACTTCTTGCCTATGGTGAAATTTCTAGTGCTTTTGTATTATTTTTGGTAAGCTATTTTTTGTTCTATTTTAATCATAGAATTTGATGTTTTCTTACTATTAATTTGTATATTTCGTATATCTAATTATAATGAGTATATAGAAAAAAAAATATTGACAATCTCATTTAAGGCCCAATTTTATATACAAAATAATTTCCTATATTTCTATCAAACATGTTTATCAATTCAAATAACTTTTACATTGATAATTAGAAGCTATACTTTTTTTAAAAAAAAAAACTAAAATCTTATTTGCAAAGGAAAAATGATATTTTTTCATATTTTCTAAGATAATTTTTCATCACATTTTCAAATACATGATAATAAGTTTATCTATAAATTTTATTTTTTAAAGAATTTAATTTATTTTTATTAAAAAAATGTCATATCCTTACTACCAAGATTGTCAAGATCAGGATCTTACCTAAAATCGAAAGGGGATGATAAGATAAAAATCGTTATATTAGCTCGAAGATAATAAGATTTTACTTATAAATAAAAATATTTTTAAATTATATATGTATTAAAATATACATATAGCGTATTATGGGTGATTGCCAAGCACATCCGGCAAGGATCAAGGGACACGGACATCGTCGGTGGACACGGCCTGGGTGCGACTACGCGAACACGACCCATGTTCGAGGAACACGGCTCGTACTCCCTGTAGAGAGATGCGCACAACACCATTTCCGGCATCGGCCGCGATCCGAAGAACACGATCGGCGTCAAGTCTGTAGAAAAACGTTCCGGCAACAACGAACTTGAATTCGATAAGGCATTATTTTCGGGTAGGAGTCTTGACACGGACTGTGTTGTCCAACACGGTTCGAGTTGTCCTCCAGCGTGGCAACGGATACAATTAGGGTTTCATCATCGACGCGTTGTCAAGACGCGGTCCTCGTCGTTGGACACAGTTGGGATTCGCCATCTGCGATGAAAAGGAACGTTTAGCCAGGATGTGACCGCGTCTCCAGAAGCGGTCTGCGTCGGCCAACGCTGTTAGGGTTCGTCATCACGCATGAGAAAAATGCATCGTCGACCCGATTCGTGTTGAAGACATGGCCAGAGTTTGACGTCAGGCATAAAGAAGAAGCGTGCCGCCGGGCGCGGTCCGTGTCACCTTACGCAGAAACGCGTACCTTCGGCCTTACTCAAAAACTTGAGATCTGAGATTCGGATCTCCATAAAACATCATGGAATCATGTAGATAACATCTATCATCATCATAAAATCCAAAAACCATGTTTCTCAATCATAGAGATGAGTTTTATGGAGGATTCTTAAGGACCCCCCTACATACCTCGTTTCCTGTAAGATTTCCTGTCAACGATCATCTCCAATACCTCAAATGGTCCAACATAGCGTGGACTGAGCTTTCCTTTCCTGCTGAACTACATGACACCTTTTGTCGGTTATGTCTTCAGCATTACTCGATCGCCTATTTTGAAATGTGGTCTCTTCTTCCTTTGTCTGCATAGCTCTTTTGCCGGTCCTGAGCTGCTTTCATCATTTCTCTGATCAGCTCCACTTTCTTTGCACAGTCTTCGATGAGAGCTGGTCCGAGCAATCTTCTTTCTCCTACTTCATTCCAACATGCCAGCGAGTGACATGGTCTACCATACAATGCTTTGAGTGGTGCCATCTGGATGGTTGCCTGGTAACTATTGTTGTATGAGAACTCGATCAGTGGAAGAGAAGTATCCCAACTGCCCTTCCAATCGAGTGCACAGGCTCTTAGCATATCCTCCACCGTATGTATAGTGCGCTCAGTCTGTCCGTCCGTCTGTGGGTGGAATGTCGTGCTATAATTCAGCTTGGTCTTGAATGCCTCCTGGATGCACTTCCAAAATTTAGATGTAAAACGAGGATCTCGATCTGACACGATGGAAATGAGAATACCGTGTAGCCAAATAATCTCGTTTGTATACAGTTCCATCAAACTCTCGATCGTTTGCTTTGTCTTCATTGGCAAGAAATGTGCTGATTTTGTTAGCCGGTCCACGATCACCCAAATAGTATCATATCCTCTCCTCGTGCAGGAGAGGCCGGTGATGAAGTCCATCGAGATGTGCTCCCACTTCCACTCTAGGATGTTGAGTGGTTGAAGGGTCCCATAAGGTCGCCGATGCTCGATCTTACATGTTGACAAACAAGACATCTAGAAAAATAATTAGCTATCTCTCTTTTCATATCCCTCCATCAGAAGCTTTGTTGTAGGTCCTTGTACATCTTGTTGTCGGGATGGATGGCAAACTCTGTCTTATGGCATTCATCTAGCACTTCTCTGCATAATTTCTGGTTCTTGGGAACCCATAGACGACCTTTGTATCGAATTGCACCATCTGGAGAAATATTGAAATGTGCATCTTCTCTCTCGCAGAGCTTGACCATCTTTTGATATGCTGCATCTTCTTGCTGCGCTTTGATAATCCTGACCACTAGGTCAAGTTGCACTCCCATGTGAGTCATCATCAACAATCCTCACTCTGTGAGCTTCGGATTCCACTGCACTATACTTTCCACCAGATTCCATCTTCGTACTCTCAGACATACGAGTCCCCTGGCTCGTTTCCTGCTCAAAGCGTTCGCAATTACATTCGCCTTGCTAGGATGGTAGCTTATGGCAAACTCGTAGTCTTTGAGAAATTCTAGTCATCTTCTCTCTCTCATATTCAAGTCCTTTTGTGAAAATACATACTTGAGGCTTTTATGGTCGGTGAAGACTTTGAATTCCTCACCATGGAGATAATGCCTCCAGATCTTTAATGCGAACACGACTACTGCCAGCTCTAAGTCGTGTGTAGGATAGTTCAACTCATGCTTCTTCAGTTGTCTTGAAGCGTAGGCCACCACCTTGCCGTGCTGCATCAGTATGTATCCTAAACTTGTGTCACATGCATCAGAGTACACCACATAACCTCCACTCCTAGTTGGAATTGTGAGTATCGGTGTTGTGATGAGTATGTTCTTCAATTTTTGGAAGTTGTCTTCGCATTGTTGTGCCCCTTCGTACTTTACTTCCTTCTTCATCAGGTTTGTCAGTGGAGAGGCTATTTTGGAAAAATTTTTTATGAACTTTCGGTAGTAGTCTGCCAGTCCGAGGAAGCTCTTGATCTCTTTTGCATTCTTTGGCCTTTCCCAGTTTGTCACAGCCTCCACCTATGTTGGATCTACAGAAATTCCATCCTTCGATATGATTTGTCCGAGAAACATAATCTGATATAGCCAAAATTTACACTTGAAGAATTTCGCAAATAACTGATGACTCCGTAAAGTCTCCAATACAATGCGAAGATGCTCTCTATGCTCTTTTAGACTCGAGGAATAGATCAATATGTCATCGACGAACACAATGATGAACACAATGACGAACCGGTCAAGATATGGCTTGAAGACCCGATTCATAAGGTCCATGAATGCCCACTGGAGCATTTGTCAAGCCAAACGGCATTAGGAGAAACTTGTAGTGCTCGTACCTAGATCTAAACGCCGTCTTTGGCAGTCCTCCTCAGCTATCCTTAGCTGATGGTAGCCGCTTCTTAGATCAATCTTCGAAAACACCGTTGCTTTGGAGAGTTGATCGAACAGGTCGTCGATGCGCGGTAAGAGGTATTTGTTCTTGATAGTCGCCTTGTTCAACATCTTGTAGTCAATGCAGAAGCACAGTGACCTGTCATTCTTCTTCACGAATAGAACTAGAGCACCCAAGGTGAGATGCTAGGCCGGATAAACCCCTTATCGAGAAGCTCCTGGATTTGAGCCTTCAGTTCCTTCATTTTAGTTGGCGCCATGCGATAGGGAGCTTTCGATATAGGAGTCGTTCCTGGCACAAGATCGATATGGAAATCGATCTCCCTCTATGGCGGCTGGGAAGACATCTGAAAGTTCTTTCACCACCTCTATCTTGCCGAGCTCCTTGGCTGGTTCATGTGTCTTCACCACGCTCGCTAGGTAGCCTCGGCATCCTCTTCTCAGCATCTTTTGGGCCTTCATGGCAGACACCAATACATTGCCATTATAGTTCGGGGTACCTCAAATGGTAGCCTGTGGTCCGCCCCAAGGTGTACGAATCTCGATCTTCTTTTGTAGGCACTGCATGTGCGTCTCGTGGTATGACACCAGTCCATACCAAGGATAATGTAGTAGTCCGTCATTGGGATGATCACCAGATCTGCAAATAAATCCTTCTGCTCGATCATCACCGATATGTTAGGTACATACCTATGAGTGTGAATAATGCCCAAAGGAGTAGAGATCTCCATTGGGTATTGGGTATCTTCTACTTTCAAGTTGATTAAAGCAGCAAAGCTCTCGGAGATAAATGAATGAGTAGCTCCGGTGTCAAACAATATCGTATCAGGAACATCAACAACAAGAAGGGTACCTTGGGTAATGTCATCAGGGTGATTGCCGTAATCATCACGCATCTGATAAGCACGTCCAACAACTCGATTGGAGCCTCCACCTCTTCCTCAATCCTATCCATCTCTTCGTGGCTCGGGGTAGTCTCTGATGTAGTGACCATGCTTGCCACAATTGATGCAGGCATCAGTCTTCCTGTAACATTCCCCATAGTGATTTTTCTGGCAGTGGGGGCAGACACCTCGGCTCTGCTGGGGTTGCTTGTTGTTTTGACGAGCAGGTCGAACATCGCGAGGTTCGTAGGGCCTTGCTCGATCATCACAATGATTGCCTTCCCGATCCCCATGCCTCCTATTAACCTAATTGAGACTGGGCTGATCAGGATGACACGACAAAGTCTTGTTCTTCATCTCTTCTTTATGATTCCTCTCTAGCTCATATGCTACTTCAGCCGCCTGTCGATGGTGATGTAGTTGCTCCCAATGGTCTCAACTCTAATCTCAAAGTTCATGTCACGAACAAAGCACTTGGTGCTCTCCTTCTCTCACTCCTGCAGATTGGAGTACTTCTGTAGGCGAATGAACCTATTCATGTAGGCAGTGACGTCCATGTTGCCCTGTTTCAACTGCAGGAAGTCCTCAACTTTCTAGGTCCTCTTGTAGACAAGAAAGTAGTGGTTGCTGAAGGCCTCATTGAACTCCTTTCAGGTGACGGTGTCCTTATCAGTGAACTTGGTGATCTTGTTGTTTTCCCACTAGTCCTTAGCATCCTTAGTCAGGAGGTTGACCGCGTAGATGATTTTTCTTGCTTCAGCACATTCCATTTCTTGGAATGTTTTTTCCATCTTCTGAATCCATTTCTCAGCACGTTCAAAGTTGTTTGTCCCGTTGAATTCGAGAGGATGCAACTTAAGGAACTGCTAGATAATGTCCTTGGAGTTCACAGTTGGCTGCTAGTCCTGAGTGGTCTGTCGTGCATTGCCACCAGCTGGATTTCCTTCTTGACTAGAAGCTCTAGTACCATCCATCTGCAATTTTCACCAACCCATAGGGTGATTAGCCTACATCATCATCATAAAAATTAATTGGTCTGGAATACTTACTGATGGCGTGATGGCTGCTCATGACAATTGCACATAGACTTAGCATCCTATACTCTAAGGAAGTCAAAAAGTTCCTAATGTTAGGCTCTGATACCTAAATGTAACGCCCCCAAATTTTAACTTTTTGGGGCGACATTACACATCATACATCATTGACTTGACTCTTGACTTTTCAATCAAGAACTAAGCCACATAAGCGGAAGACTATACAATTACTAAAAGTCTGCTATATTAAAATAAAATGCCAAACTGATCCAACATAAAAGTCTAGACAAATCTGACATAACATCATAATAGTACTAAGGACTTAACGTGAATAAATGAGTTTGAAAATACAACTCAATAACATCCTAATACAAGCACAACCTAAGATCAGAAGATAACATGTGCAACTGCAAACTGTCATGAGCATCGCACGTGCATGCCACCATCATCATCAAGAGTACCTAATTTCTTACAAGGTCCAAATGCAGAAGAGGCAAACCTTTCATGAGCTAACGCCCAGTATGTAAGGCTCAAATAGGAAGAAAAAAATAAAATAGTTTAATAAATCATGCTTGAGAGAAATATAAGAAAAATATAAAAATTATTATTCATATGCATCATCATTATCTTATTTTATTGTTAACATCATCATCATCATTGATGACAGGGAATTCACTCCCCATTTTTATATGCAAAGATTGCACTTTTTCATGAAATTATGCATCATTTATATATATTGCCACATCTTTTTACAACATTTGCATCATTTGAAATTCCCTGAGCATAAATACATATTTTCACCCCCAATGAACCTTTTTAGTAAAGTTTTGAATGATTTATGCTTGATTCCTCCTGTGGGAATTTACCCAAGGCCTAACGACATGTGTGTTGGAAACTGGACTTAGGAGTACCTGCGCCGTAAACTAGACCTAGGGGTACCTAACGCCACTTGCTGCCAAATAATGCTAGAAGACAAAACTGTAACAAACTTCTGCAGATTCATTTGCCAACTTTTTGGTACATATGACGAAGGCTCCTTGGCAGCTTCTAGGGAATATTGGCAGGGTTATGCAAGAGACAAGTGACATCTAATGATTGGAAAAAAGAAAAAATGATAAAAGATAAAATGAAGGGAGGTCAAGGGGTTCCGCTCCACATCCGAGAGGAGGTGGGAGGAGCCACCTCCATTGCTGAGGAAAGAAGAGAACCAGAACTAAAGAAGAAGGTTTCTACGCTGAGATTTGGAAAGTATCATTGGTTTATATTTGTTGATTCTTGCTTGTATCTATTTCCAATGATGAACTCTTGTATTATCCTAGTTGTGATGTGTGTGATGGCTGCTAGAGGCTAAACACTTAGGCCTGGACATGAGATGATTTGAGAATATCTACTTGTTGTATGAACTTATCTTTTAATGCATTTGAGTTTCCATTCGACTTTCCAATCTTTCCTTTTGTTATGTGCTTTGTATACGTGCTAATTTTTATATTATAAAGTGCAAGCTATTAATTTCATGGAGGTTGGGATCCGAGAGGATCAACCCATTCCATTTGAAAACACATAGTTTGTAGTTCTTACTATTATGTTTTGAACATATTGCAATCAAGTGGTGTGAGCTATTTG
>LTAE01008507.1:8983-20431 GCA_001647135.1 Pontederia paniculata | reverse complement strand
GAAATAGAATTCATCTTCGCAAATGCGTGCTTTTGTGAATTTCTTCCGGACCTTAGCTTTTTCAGCTGATTTCCTGCAAAATATTCATCAACAATGGTAGAATCATGACTCGAAAGAATATGAACAAATAAAGACTAAAATAGATGCATGCGACGCCAAAATGACTCCAAATCATGCCTAATGCAGGACCTAAAATATGTTATAAAATGCATGCATCAACTTAAAAACCACATTTTCTCCATTGACGATCATCTCTATGCGTCGATCATGACAGTGACTCATGGGCCGTGACTCAATTGCTGAAAATGACACCTTGACGCTATCACGATCGTGATGGGCAACTCACAAGGTGTGATTCTCCTTTCACGGGTCATGATTCATCTTTCACGACTATGATCATCCTTTAGCTTGCCCCATTTTAAAGGTGTTCATTGCATTAATGGAGCATCGAAGAAAGCAGAAGTCCCAGATGATCCTGAGCACGGATGATGAGGGGATGACAAATTAGGGGCTCATCGAGTAGCCACTAGGCATCACCTTCTGCACCAATGAGTATCATAGCAGTATTCGGATCTTTCCTTCATGGACCTCGCTCTGACTCATTTTGTACATGAGATGACACTAGATATCAACGGATTGCAGAATGACATTACACAATTATTTGACTGGATTAACATCACACACTTCCTACAGAAGGCATGGGATATATATGGGGAGCTCACTCTTGATTTCCTCAGCGGCTTTAAGATGAAAAATATGGATGACATGTGATACAAGGCAACCAAGACGGAGTTCCAAATGTACAACAAGAGATTTTCTCCATCCTTAGAAGAATTCAATGACATCTACTAGTTCCCACATGGTAATGACCAATGCGTCCCAAAAGAGTTTGACCTGATAAGATTCTGGAGAATCATCATGAGGGACCATCCTTAACTACCAGTTTGCCAAAAGTAGTCTAATCCAGAATCCAATTCTTCGCTTCGCCCACATTATCCTCTCCAACACCATATGCAAGAGAAGTGATAGTGATAAGTCCCCCAATGAGACGAGTTATTTCTGTAGGATCACTTGGCACCAAAAGGGGGAGGGGGTGAATTGGTGTAATAAAATCTTTTAAACCGATTTTACAAAATATACGCGGAAGCTCAAATCGATTTGTCGCAAAACTCAAATCCAAAAGCCTTTTAACGTGAATAAGCACAATAGTGATATAAAGTGAGAATGCAAGATAATAACAAAGCGAGTAAGAGAGAAATGCAAACTCAAGACAAATAAATTATTGACGAGGTTCGACCCCAATTTGGCCTGCGTCTCCACTCCGACTTCTTGACCTCGAGACCTTCGGAGATCCACTAGCACTTCTTTTCAACTAAGGAGAAGAACCTCTTTACACCACACCGCATTTTCTCTACTTCAAGAGGTGAGGCACACCTCTCTTCTAAGGAACCTCAATCTCACNTCGGAGATCCACTAGCACTTCTTTTCAACTAAGGAGAAGAACCTCTTTACACCACACCGCATTTTCTCTACTTCAAGAGGTGAGGCACACCTCTCTTCTAAGGAACCTCAATCTCACACTTTTCTTCGCTCAAGAGGCTATGTATGAACCTCTCTTACAATGAAGCTTTCAACCTCTCAACAAGAACAAAAGAATATACTCTCTTACAATCCCTCTACAACAACTTCAAACTCAAGAACAAGAGAAAAAAGAGAAGATTCAACAAATTGAGCTCAAGAGGCTTCTAAACTTGATTTCCCTTTGATTCTTATGTTTCCTTTGAAGCCTTACCTTCATTTTTCACCTTTGGACCTCTTTTATAGTCTCCTTTCTTCATTATGTCCATTGCACACTTTTCCCAATGGATTTGACATGGAAAAATTAGTTATTGGGACTTTTCTACACGTCAGCGGTTGATAGCTCCATGTAAATGGTCGACCGTTGTACCAAAATATAGCCGTTACACTTGCAGCGGCCGACCGCTCCCCTAAATCGGTCGACCGTTTCTCCTGAATCATTTTAACAGACCTGCACTATTTTGGTCATAACTCTCTGCACTAATACCGGATTGATGTGATTCTTGATTCTTGATTCTTTGGAAAGTTGAGAAAGTTATCTACATTTAATCCATAATTGCTCAATCTAAATAAGATAGAAAGAAGGTCAAATATTGATGTAAAATTTAGTGGATATAATTTTACCTTAAACTTATAGACATTCACTATTTTGTATATAAATTTTTGTATCGATATCCAAATGAGAAGATTCTTGAATGTGTAGAAAGATAACAAAGATGTAGGATCTGAATGGCAGCAAGAGGGGGGGGGGAGTGAATTGGTGTATAAAAAATTTACTCTCTTTTACTTAATCTAGATGAGTTATATCAGCAGAAGCTCGCACATACAAATATAAACAAACAGAGAGAATAGAGAAAACAAACAAACGCAAGGTTTGTTGACGAGGTTCGACCGAACTCCTGGCCTACGTCCCCACTCCGGTCTTCTCACACCGAGATCTCCGGAGACAACTATTTCCTTCTTCAAGGGCGAAGGCTCCCTTACAACTTCTCCTTTCTTGCACGAGGACTATATATATATATATATATATATTTATGTGATATATATATATATATATATATTTATGTGATATATATATACATATAAAAAATGAAAATAATTTTGTGCGTATTATTTATATTTTTTCTACATTCCCAACTAACAATTGATGCAACACATGTGATGTGAAACTAGTCTTTTTTGTAAACGACATTTGTATTTTTAGTGTAATTTTAAAAAATATTCATATGAATTCAGGCATTAATTAAGAAAAAGATTGTCTTGCACATTCAATATCTATATTTATTAAAACATGCAAAGATTATCCTTGACCACTCAAATAGAATTGATTGGATGTCTTTGCCCTAAAACACTACGCAGTTATACAAGGCAAAGATCCTTATGATATAATCACAAAACTATTTTTATTCATGTTATGAATCTTAAGCTAATAAATTATTGGGATTTTTGGATGTTCCTTGGTTTTTTAAATTGTTATCTTCAATTTTTTTTATTTTCATTTTCCATGATACCTATAGCTTATTTTTATTTAACTAGATTTTGAATTCGAGTATTTTACAAGCTAATATGGATCATTTCAGACGGGAAGAGAAAGGAACGGTATCATATAATGTAAGAAGAAATTTCTCCAACTCCGTAGACCAAATCATTTCATTCTTTTTGGTTCTGGATCAATAGAAGAAATTGTTCTAACGATCTTGAGAAAATTGTAGCCTTGATTCCCTTCCCTAAATATGTAAAAAAAAATCATTAAAAATCTCATGTGTTTTAATCTTTTAATTTATTTTTTGACAAGTACGTGTGTCCATAGTTCATTTTTATTTACATAAGTTTTGAATTTTAATTGGGTACTTGCTCAAAACTTTCGATGTCCAGGATTACTAGTACCTGATTAATTCGAAATCGATGCAAAGAGCAAAACAATATTTATCTAATCAAATTGATAATTTCGAAGCTCAAACTCAGAGCTATTAGATCATGATCTTTCAATTGGGGATATCCTTATTATTTACTAACTAATCATATTTGGTTAAATAAATTTTGAATGTGAATATGTAAAAGATTTTCGTTCAAAATGTACGAGTCCAAACGATTGAAGATGTAGAATGTTGTTGGATGCAATTTATAAACGGAGGACGTCGGTGGACATAAAGACTACTACTCTATTTATAAAAATGCATTTAGCGAGTTCAAACTCCTGTGCATATGGGACATGGCCAATCTCGCAACCACCATCTCTTTTCGGAGTGGTCCATGTCACATATTCCAATTTATATCTTAAAGAGTTCATGAGAAAGATGCCAATGGACAGAATAAGGGACAAAAGTTATATAAATGTTGAACGGAAGCACCCACATATTTGTTACTATTATTTTAGATCCAATTGATAAGCCAAGTCAAGTGGCAATTATTCTGCTTTGTGATGTAATTAGTTTAAGCCATATGAGATTTTATTGGGGTGATTTTCTTTTTTTGGTGGTACAAATAGGCCGAAGAAAAAAAAGTTTGGTGAGATAGCCTCAAATAAATAAATCCACATGTATAATAGATGTGGAATTTGAACATTGATATGATCAAATATAGTAACCATTCTACCATTTATGATTTATTCTACACACATTGAATGATTATGCCTTTTTGGATATGCGTTGGGTGGTGGAAATGTGGTGAGGTGGGATTACAAGCTAAATATTTTTTTTTTATATCCATTCAGATTATTAGCACTTGATTAATATGAAGCCGAGGTAAAGAATATAACTATATTTCTCTAAATGTAGTTTTGGCGTTTGGAAAAAAAGAATATTGAAAAAATTTAGGGTCAATAAATAAAATAATAAACTGTTTTTTTTTTAATTTGTAGATCAGTTGGTCATGCAAATGAATAATTGGATAAATAAAATATTAGAAAAGTTTGCACCTATGATGTTAAGACAATAAATAAGTTGTCAATTTGATAATATAAAAGGAAAATTGAAAAAAAAAGTGAAGATAATCCATTAAATTATTAATAAATTGGAGATATAACGTCGAGTGATCAATCAAGAATTAGAACAACCAAGTAAAAACGATAATGAAAGATAGACACATAAATTTTTAATCTGATAAAATTCTCTTGATCGGGCGCAGATCATCGTCGAAGTATTTTCATTATAAGGAAAAAGAAAATATATCATAATAAATCATAACGGTCCAAACCTTCTAACCCGCTACAAATTCTTTTTTTTTTTAATTTTTTTCTTCTTCACAATTTTGAGCTTAACATGAAAAAAATCAAAGCACAACAATAATAAATGAATCTAATGTTAATAAAATTTAAGCATAATTAGTAATCTTAGAGAGTGAAGCCCTACCTATAAAAATGACATTTTAAACGGATAGTGAACTGATTCATGTGCATTGTGGTTTGGGGCGAGATGGTGGGTAGAAGGTTTGCAACCACAATATTAGAAGACTGGTCCTTATATATCTATGCCGATAGAAAACACGTTCATACATATAATTCGCACAGTGCACTTAATGTTGTACGTTCGAGTCATAGAATACACTTGTAGGAAAATTAGAATGTAAAATTAGCCTACATTGCATCTTAGTGTTTCCTTATATAAAAATAAATCTAAAAAAAAATTGATCACATGATAAAAGAGCAAAATCCCACAACATTATTAATTGTTTTATAACGTGTGTGTTCCCACAAAGTATGATAATAATTAAAGTTGTCAAGATCGAGATCTTAAGTAAGATCGTAAGGGGGTCATAAGATTGAAAATCGTAAAATCGAATCGAGGATCATAAGATCCTACGAATTTAATAAAATAATATATTTTAATATAAAAAATATATTTTAAACTTTTTTTGCATTCAAATTTGAATTAGACTTCAATAGATTATAATTTGATCAATTTATAAGAAAAAAATATTGAACTCTATTTATATTCATTGTTATTATCAAAATTGTAAAAACTACTATTTTTAAATGATTAAAATATTTATTTGAGATTGTATAGGATCGAATAAGATCGTAAGATCGTACGACGTAAATTAAGATTCTATTAAGATCTTACCCATAAGATCCTCACATTAAGATCGAGATCGGTGAGAGCCCTCAATATCGTAAAATCTTAAGATCTAGATCGAGATCTTGATAACTATGATGATAACCATACTTTCCATAAGGCTTATGTAAAAGGGTGCATCATGATTTGGGCATTGATCTTTTATAAGAACAATAGAGCTTGTATACTAGTAGTATAATAAGAAAACGTCATGACAAAAAGAGTGAAGGAAGTCATGAGATGGATCAATCTCGTGAAGAAATCAACCACTTATATTAGCCTCACAATTAATTTGTTTGGCCTTTTAAATAAATCAAAGTTTGCATCCTCTTAAAATAAATATGTTAAAGATTTTGAGCATTAAACCATAGCTATATCAAGAGTCTTCGCAGACCATATTGAATTCGACCCAAATTTAAATTTGACTCAATCCGATCAAATTTCATTGGATATGAGTTTGGATATGATTCAATCAAGGTCGTAGGGATCAGACCACTCGATTATTTTCTTATTTTTTTTCTAAATTTTATCTTTTTTATATTTTTTAATATTTAACATGAACCAATATAATATTAATATTCATACCAAAATTTGCATTTTAATTAAAGTTTGACCTTTAAATTAAATTAAACTGATTTGATTAAAGGACATATCAAATTTATTCGAATTGAAATTTTTTAACTCGAATCAGATCGATTTAAGTGGCGAAGTTTATCGACCCGATGATTATCCCTACATGATGGGGATAGCTTCTGGCCTAATAAAGCCAACCTCCCATCAAGTCTTAGGTTAAGTAAAAAGGTTGGTTGAGAAAGGAAGACGAGACATCTCTTCTAGAAAGACAAACTCCACTACTTTTTGTTGTTGTTGTTTGAGGTCATAGCCATCCATCCGTGATCCACAGCCCCCTCCCTTTCTCCTCAAAGGCCACACATACAAAGGACAATTTGAAGAGTAGTGAAAGCAAGCAATCAAGAAAAAGGTTGAGATCACCAAAGCACAAAACCCCATGGACTGATGAAATAAAAAGACATTGGTAGTTGAAATGGGGGTGATGTCATTTTGGCTACCAACCACCAACTACCACCGCCCAATCAACCTCCTTTTTTTTTCTTTCTCTCTCCTTAATTTCTCTTTCTTCCCTTGTCCAATTTCATTGTCAATGTGACCATAGCAACCACACAAGCAACAATCTGCCCCATGGTGTGGTACACTCAAATACAATGACTCCTTGGTGGGGGGTCCCTCCAAGTATTGAATCATTGGTGGTGGGATATGGCCTCCAACATCACATATGAGTTCATCTTATCTTTTATACATCAATTTCCCAACATATTCATATTTTTTTATTATAAATAGGAATTAATATACTTACAAAGTACAAAAAAATTATAAGAATACACATAATCAACGATAGATCTTAAATTAATAAAAAATTATGACTTATTCAACTTATCGTTGATTATATATTAAATGATTAAGATTCGCTATGAAGTGTTTTAAAAATGCACTAAGTCCTAATAAATACATGTTCATCACGTATGTTCAAATTAATGATTTTTAATAGAATGATGGATCATTTTGTCTTTAAAATATGTTTCTGAATACCTATTGACTATGATATTTATAAAAGTATAAGAGGATGATTCAGATTTAGATTCTAAGTATTAAAATATTATGACATTTTCTTTTAATTTAAGGTCATCTCCATGATATCATGATACTGACATATGTTTCCCTATCAGAATAATTTTAATCAGTTAATTAGCTGAACAATTAGTTATAAATGCTTAAATGTCTACAAATTGAGATAACAATTCTCTCATACTTACTGACATAAAAATTATGTGTTTAAATCGTTAAATGAAGTAATATGTTTCTTTTCCATTTCCCATCTATTTAGCCAGATCTTTTCTCCTGACTTTATTTCAGCCAATCTACTCGAATAATATATTTTTAGTAAAAGTTTAATTAAATTTCCACGTGCTTTAAATAGTTTTACAGTCGGCTGAGATGACCTTTATACACCTCTAGAAAAGTAAAACAACAAATTAAACAGGTGTTTTAATGGTTCTGAGTTTAGTATCTAGCATGCATGGAATCCTTTGCATGATGCACATCTTATATGAAAAAGAAGCAAAATCAAATTAGATGGTATTAATTATCAGACTTATAAAATTATCAACTCGGTCGTTCGAGGGAATGTCGTTTCATTTTTTTTATTTGAAATATCATAATTAATCGAGTGCTAGTAACTCGTGGCCTAAAGCGAATACAAAGAAGAAGAAGAAGAAAGAATATCAAATTAAATTAGGATAAAAAAGAGAAATTATGGAAGAAGCTGATGAAGAATATATCATTCAAATTTTGGATAATGGTTGGTGTTCTATGGAGGAAATGGAAATATCCACCATGCCCAACATGTTGGACGGTCAAAGTGGGGGGAATAATAAGCTTTTTAACCCAACTCAGGCATGACATGCACACGCACAAAAAAAAAAAAAAATCGATCATGCACAACATTATGCTAGTACTAGTGTAGATGATATATTTTATGCACTTCTTGATGCTTTCGGTAGCTGTCTGTTCCTCTTCCTAACTTTGCACAAAGTTTCAGCTAATCAACACAAAGATATGCTCCCATGGAATCTTTTCTCCAGCGACCATTGCTGCTAGACACAACCTATTGTTATTTTACAATTTAGGATTGAGACGAAATGATAAATAATAATGTTACTTAAATAAGATTGTGAATTCCAATATTTGCATATGTAAAAAAAAATCATCTTCCAACAAAGCTAGTTAGGTGTGTGACGTGAAGAATGACATAGGTTAGTTGGAGCAATGCGAATATCGAATATTACGATGACAATCGAAAAAATATATTATTATCTTACTATTTTTTTACATATGTAGATATATCTACTAAGAAAAGAAAGATAAAATTTGAATAAATAAATTAATACGTTCAAATTATATATGTGTCAAACATATGAAAATCAATTAATTTTGTTAAATTCAATTTATAAATTAAATATTTTTCATAAAGGAAACAAATGAAGCCTTGAGTAAATATATTTTAGTAGTCTAGATATGCTTATAGTTTAAGTTGTAAGATAAATTAATACATCATTGTTCTCCATTAATTTAATACTTAATTAATAGTATATAAGATGAAAATAATTGTATTATTTATTTAGTTATGGGTTAAGTAAAAGTAGAGCTTGGTCATGATTAAACCAACATATTATTTAGGGAAAAAAGAATATGTAGCGCACTTGTACAGAAAGTAACGACATTTTTTGTACAAATAAATAGTGTTTAATTTTTTTTTATATAGATAGTGTCATTACTTTCTATTGCGCTACACACACTACTAAAAACGCGCTACACACTCCCTGCCCCCTATTATTTAACCCATAAGTTAAATTGATATATGATTGTTATGCTTATAAAAAGTGTTCACAAGTGTAAAACTTAGTACATCTAAATAAATTTTTACTTACATATGATTCCCTTTTATATCTCACGTCACATCGTGAGATATACTCATTAAGGATCAATGGCTAATTCGGAGTCAAGATAAAATAGCAAAATTATATTCCTCTGATCAGATGATGATTTCATTAATCAAATTAAAGGTTACTAGCTTTCATAGTCGACCCTAAAATATAACTCTACTAACAAATTATGCTAATTAAACTTTGTTGAATTTTATGTAATTTTTTAACATCTTGCAAATTAATGCATATATTTTGACTTGACTATGCTTACTTAATCCTTTAAATTATCATTTGTTATCGGCATGGAACATTCCTCCTAACCAGAAAAAAATAGAACTACATGGTATTTTGTTCTCATTTCACCAATAATTGTTTTGTAATAAGAGAAGCATTATCGAACATATGAAATAAAACAAACACATAGTGGCTTTTCTTGATGGAGGAAAATAACACTTCATGAAAAGATTCGTCTGTGGACATTAATACGTATCGATTAAGATTATCATCATAAATCCCATAGCTGCATTGAGCTTGGATATATTAATTATTCATGAATCCATGTATATTTATTGTGCTTGCAAGCATGTGACAAGGCAATGAATGATCCATACTTGTACAGCTTACATAAGATAAATTACAATCCATGATTTTTGTACACTACGTTGGATCCAATGTTTTAGGGATAAATTTATAAATTATCATCCACCATGTTGCATAAAACAAACATCAACACTGATCAATTGACCCACATCCAAGCATCCAATAGTTGATCCAAGATATAGACATTAATGGACAGGAATCCTAAGGGCTACCACCAACCATAAAAACAGCTTTTTGCATCAATCATTTTTTTCCCCTTCCTATTTTCACTCTGATATTCAGAAATTCATTGTAACTTAACTAGTTCAATTTTAGATGAATTCTTAAGCTCTAGGGTAAAATCATTTTGGACTTTCCAAAAACTAGTTGAGTGACCTTAAAGTGAGATAAATACTTTTGCTGCCAAAGTGAGTTAATTAACATTCTTGGGATGGATGATGAGTTTAACTATAAGATTATTATTAGCCCACCAACCATCATACAACCAATTCCAACACATGACAAACCCCTGACCCTAACTAACCAAACCCCCTCCTCATTTGAGTACTTTAGTCTTTTAATCCTCCCCCCTGTACTTTTGCTTTAATAATTTAATTGCTCAACAGGTTATACTAAAAGAACATATCACATGATCCCCACACACTCCTGATCTACATGACAAAAATAAAGCCTCAGATATCAGATCAGATGCCCTCAACATCAATCCCATGCATACTTGTTCCACACATCAACCTTTGTCTTTTCTTTTCTTTTTTTTTTTGAAAAAAAATACTAGCCCTGATTAATTAGATGGTTACTTCGGTTTAATCCTTAATGGATTTTGAAATTTCACTATTAAAAGAGGCTTAAAAATTGAACAGGGACTTATTGATATTAGAGTAACATAAACATATGTCAATGTATTTCTACATATCTTTCATAATGAGTCAAGATATATGTATATTTAAATAGGAGTTAATTAAGAAGTATATTTTTTTTACATTTTCATGTCACTACACTAAATTGCTCTTTTTTTCACTTATGTATATTATAAGGCTTTTGATTATTATGGTTTACATGAAAAATTAGCACACACTACTTCAAGATAAGATAGGTCAAAATTTTCACTTGTATTCATAATTGCATGGAGCATGTAAAATGAGATTACCAAAGTTATTGTACATGAGATTTGAGGCTTTTGATTAGAGAGAAATATATAAAATTAGTAGTTTATGTGTTGCCCGTCTTCCAACGGTCTAAGAAATCTAAAGACATGTGAGGCACTTTGGATGGTTTGGCAGCTACAAGGTTGGCCGCTCTGCAAGCCAAGGTGGCAACACAAGCATATGGCGCCGCCGCCGCCGCCGCCGCCGCCCTGGGAACTGTACCCGCCGGCGCCGCTTACTGCCGCCGCGGACGACGGCGTCGACGCCAGCTCCGGCGAGGTGGCGGCCGACTCGCTCTTCGGGGACCGGTCGTAAGGGAGGCTGATGGTGAGGTCGAGGTTCAGGTCCAGGAACCGGCCGCCCGCGCCGTCCTCGTCCAGGCTGCCAGTGCCGGCGGTGCCGCTGCTGCGAGCCTCGTCGCAGGAATCCGTCGTCGCGGGCTTCGCGATGGCGGCCGCGACGCTGATCTGCGCCGCCGCGGTCATGGCGCTCACGTGCTGCTGCGCCGGTCCGGCGGCGAAGGCGGCGCTGATCGGACGGTGCGTCTGCGGGTCGACGCCTCGGCTGAGG
>LTAE01008506.1:0-20431 GCA_001647135.1 Pontederia paniculata | reverse complement strand
GAGAGAGAGAGAGAGAGAGAGGATAGAGGAGGCTTAGAGTTGGCTAAAGGAGCAAATAATTACCTTAGGGTAGAATAACTCATGACTTGGTGTTTATATAGAGGGGTCTAGTATTTTCAGATAGTTGAAAACAAAATCAAATTTGAAACTCTAATTTAATTAGCATTAGGACTTTGTCACACATGCGCAACATGGTGGTCAATTTTCTATTTGTATTTGACTTGTCATGGCATGGGTGCAAAACGACCCACATTCTATCTAGACACAGTCTATATTGGCCCCTTTTCTTTTCTTTCATTTTATTTTATTTTATTATTTTTTGTTTAGGAGTTAGGTATTATATTATAATCTTCTTAAAATTAAATTTGTCCTCGAATTTAGGTGTAAACTCTAAGCATCTATTTCCCTAATATTTTCATTGGATCATTAAACAACGGGCTTGAATCTTATTTGGATTCATACAGATTACCTAACAAAGCGTCATATTCATGACATTCAAGTTCAGCTTCCCATGCCGTAGACTCTTCCCGATGCTAGTTTAGGTCCCTCCTCCATGGAGACTTGACTACCTTCCCTTGGCTCTAGACAATCCCTTATAAAGTGACCATGTTTTCAAAATGACGACATGCTCTTAACCTGCGATGACATTCACCGGAATGGTACCTCTGGCAATGTGGGCAAACTCCCTTGTCTGGATGTTGTGATCTATTTCCTCACGAGGCATTTAGGGTTTTGGATGTTCATCTCGACGGTGATCTCAGACGCTAGGAGCTTTTGCTTGTCTTCTATCGTCTCATCTGGCATATCTTGCTCTTCTGGCCTATCTTGCTCTAACGGTCACACTAGGGCCTTTCCCTTCAGTTCATTCTAGCTTTCAAGTTCTCCCTTTCCAATCGCTTGGCTAACTTGGATGCATCCTAGAGGGTCTTGCGTTACCTCTGATTGTCTTCGTCTTGAGCTCTTGTTTCAAGCCCTGGACAAAATGGTCCTCTCCCTCTCCCTTTCATCTTTCTACAATTACAATATTTTTCCAATCGAATGAACTTTGTTTGGTACTGGGCCAGGGTCATGTTGTCTTGATGAAGTTGTAGGAATTTGTACTGCTTCAAGCTGTGCTGGTAAGAAAGAAAGTAACTGGCCTGAAAGGCCTCTTTAAAATCTCCCCACGCAACCACAATTTGACCCATAATTTTTTTTACCTTGATGGTCTTCCACAAATCCTTAGCATCTTTGGTGAAATGGTGCACAACATATAAAATATTTTTGGTCTTTAGAGAATTGCATCAGTGCAAAGGCCTCTTCCATGGTATCCACCCATCGCTTTGCTTCATCAAAATCATTAGTGTTAGTGCCAGACAATATCCTTGGATGTGTGGGCTTGCTGGTTTTGTTGGCCTCCTAGAGCTTGGGTACTTTGAGTCTCACTTTGCACTGCTTCTTGCTCCTAAGGGATCTGCTCCCAACAATTAGTGAGACGCCTTGGAGCCATATGCATTTACAACCAATTTAATGAATAAAAATCACATATAATCCTTAACGATTATTTTTTTCTTTTTTTTCTCTTGATAACCTCCTAGGAATTAACTTATACTCTTCTTGATGGCCTGGTGATTATTTGTGATGCTTGCACATGAACTCTATTAACTTAAAAACAACTAGGAAGTGTCTCCCTTTAGGCTCTGATACCTTATTATAACGCACCAAAAGCATACGTATCATGTGGCAGAGTGCCCTTTCGAAGATGCTACAACTTACGTCTTTGACTTGACTGGTCAACATAATCGACACATCGTGCGGAAGCTAATATTTTAAAATAAAATTTTATTCATAAGTATAGTCAAGTAAAATATCGTGTTACATGGTTCAGTAAAAAAAAACTCCACTAATAAAAGGTTTGATAAGTTCTATAGCAAAACCAATCTAGACTCATATTATATGCAAGACATCACATCATGAACATCATCATCACCACATGCATCATCACACCATCTAATTCATATTAATCATATTCCTAGTTACTTGCAAGATCAAAAGCAGGGAAGACGATTCTTCCATGAGTGATGAAGCTCAATATGTAAAGAGAGTAATAAATAGGATAGAACATATTTGAAGACAATATAAGGAAATATTCTATTTTAATGAACCATCATCTTAAATAGTGATTTTACTTTCTCTTTCTTTTACCTTTTCTTTGACGATAATCTGGTAATGATAAGAACATCAGTTGCACCATACGATGCACATTGCTCAAAATGTTCAATATCTTCATGCCCTTTTCGTTCATTACTTTGTATCATTCTTTTCAGTGTCATCAATGGCTAGAACATAAGCTGCATCATATCATTCATGATGCACATGGTTCACAATATTCACGTTACTCAATATGTTGAAGCCCAATTAGTATTTACTTGAGGCCTTTTTGTTTTTTTTCTATTTATCTTGTCGTGAGTTGTCAAACATTACAGTTAATAGTGAGTCTTTATTAGTGCATAGAAGATTTAGGTTCTCCTAACGCCAATATAGCTAGTTAGGCCATGGAGCACTCATCAATAGTCCTCAACAGAACTTAGTTATTCTAGAAATGCTGTCGAAGGAACGCAGTAGTCCCTGCAGGAACTCATTTATTTTATTTCTGAGATATAGTAGGGATTAATCCCTTAGTCCATTTGGGCTCTCCTCTTAATGCATAAATTCAATCACAATCATTATCGATTTTTAATCCTATTATCAATTGAGTAGACAACTCTCTTTTAGGTTATTGTCAAAGAGCAATAGATCAATACATTGACTTAAGAAAATCATCAAATAAGGTCGAGTAATCATTACAATAAAATTTAATCATTCGGCCATCGTTCATTAGGCAGAACATGACCCATGTCAGATTTTGACATGACTAATTTTGCACATCGTTATTAGAGTTTATTATCACACGGTCTATGTTTGATAATACATGACTCGAGTTTGGAGTGAAATGGCATGTGTCAGACCAAACCGGCACTGATTTTATGCCGAAGATAACATGACGGGTGTTGGAGACAACACAAACCATGTTAGGGTTTCATCAACACATATTCATGTTGGGATCGACCAAGAAAACATGGTCTGCATCAATGGTGATAAAATTTGCGCTTGGTTTAACTAATATACTCTAGAGGATATGGACCATGTTAGGGTCACACGATCTGTTTCATGATTAGGGTTTCATGTTGACCCACATCCTGAGGAACATAATTCGCGTTAAGGAGAGACATGGTCCATTTTCCAACTCCATTGTTGTCCGAGGAAATAGGACCCACATTCTGAGCATCATGGTCAAAGCCGTAACAGTGAATGTGGAATGTGCCTATTAGGATGTAGTTCGTGTTCGATCTTTAGACCTCCCATGGAGACTGCAGTCCTCGTCTCCATCTTGTAATCAATCAAGGCATAGTACTTTCAATGATATGGTACATAAATTATAACTTTATTACTGAGATCATATTATTACCAATCTTCTTATAATTCCTATATTCAATCATAAACATGTGAGAAACCTCAAAGTTGATCCTTTTACTACATACCTTGATTATTGTTAACATATCTTCTTCTTCCTTGTCCTTGTTCGTTTCGTAGCTCCTTTCCTATGATATGTCTTCTACCTCTTCTCCGGGTTGCTGTTGATACTCGTCTTCTCCTTCTAATGCAACCCCAACATAAAACAAGAGAAAGATAAAGAGGGAGGGAGGGAGGGAGAGATGAGAGAGAGAGAGAGAGAGAGAGAGAGAGGCGGCTTCGTGATGCCTAGGGGAGAAAATAATGACCTTAGGGAAATAACTCATGGCTTGGGATTTATATAAAGGAGTTTAGAGTTTTCAGGTGGTTTAAATGAAATCAAATTTGAAACCCTAATTTAATTAACATTAGGACTCTGTCATGTAGGCGCAACATAGTCCTCCTTGTGCTCCCCAGACGCGGTCCATTTTCTATGTATATTTCGCTTGTCATGACATGGGTGAAACATGGCCCGTATTCTATCTAGACATAATATATGTTGACCCTTTTTCTTTCTTTCTTTTTTTATTTTATTTATTAGGAGTCGGATGTTACATGCATGCTTGGCAGAGTGAATATATATTAGTAGGAATCTGTGGTCATTATTTACTTCGATAACTTCATGTCACTTTGATGCCTCTTTCGTCCTTATATATCAATATGTTCAGCGACATGCCATTTCACTAAATTACCAAAATTTTAAATCTAAAAAAACACAAATGAGACTACTTTTTCTAGAAAAAGATGACTTTTGAACCAACAAGGATGCATAGGTTTCCTTTGTTACTTGCAACATATGAAACGAGCAAATGCTTTAAGATATGCCAACACCTTTGTGGTGATTATCAATGAAAGACTGAAAATGTGATAATTTTTTTGGGTTCATTCGGATATAACTTCATTCATGCTCGACAAAGAGCTATTCCGAGGTGTGTATCCTTTACATCCGTCCTCTGCTCATGCCCCATTTTATTGGTGATCGATTAGGACCGTTATTATTCGTTGTCATCATTACTATAATGTTCTCTTGATAGTTGTAACTATCATTATTCTAATTAATGACATTTAATGCCATCAATGATCCAACGTCTCCCACTTTATCGTAATGGTCACTGATTGTTAACACTCACCATTTGTAATAAGTTTAACTAGATATGCATCATAAAGTTCACTATTCGTCAATCCTAATACTAACACAATTATTCCTGAGTCCCATGCATCAAACCATCATAGTTGATGAATGTTCCAACTTCAATTTCTTTTATGAGAAAATCAATTGACATTTTATTACTAAGAACATTCAAAGTACACAATGGCGCATAAATCAAGCTTTCCATCATTCATATGCATTAGGATATTGACTTTTTCTAAGTCCTTTCCGAATCACAAGTTCTTGGAATGCCTTATTACATTTTAAAACTTTTCGATATCTTATTTGAATATTGTGTTGACTTTAACTCAATATCCTTGAGTTTCTATAACAAATAATTTGAATTTCAAGATTATAAAATCCTTCTCCTATTTTCCTCATTTCAAATTTCATGCTTAACATTAAGCATTGTAACATTATTTTGGGCGAGCAAAATGTCATATACATATAGTGACACTTTTACAATATTGCTCTCACTCTTCATGATATCCACTCAATAGTCCAATTTATTTACCACAAAACTAAATTTGATTAGTATCACACAATACTTTATATATCATTGACATGATAAACCATCATATTTGATTAATGTTCCAACTTCAATTTGTTTTATGAGAAAATCAATTGACATCTTATTACTAGGAACATTCAAAGTACATAATTGGTGTATAAATCAAGCTTCCCATCATCCGTATGCATTAGGATATCAATCTTTTTAAAGTCTTTTCCCAATAACAAGTTCTTGGAATACCTTATTACATTTTAAAACTTTTCAATATCTTATTTGAATATTGTGTTGACATTTGAATTTCGTGATTATGAAATCCTTTTCTTTTTTCCCTCATTTCAAATTTCATGCTTAACATTAAGCATCGTGACATCATTTTGGATGAGCAAAATGTCATATACATATAGTGACACTTTTACAATGTTGCTCTCACTCTTCATGATATCCACACAGTAGTCCAATTTATTTACCACAAAACTAAATTTGATTAGTATCACATGATACTTCAATATATCATTGACATGATAATTCTTTTGAGCCAATAAGTATGATTTTTCTTGTACATCTTATCTCCTTATATTCCACCTGAAAACCATCAATTATATCATATATATATGACCATCGCTAAGATCATCCTTATTGGTGCAAACTTAACCACTAGAGAATATGATATCTGAAAAAGCACTTCTCCTACTTACTAAGTACAACCCTTAACAACCAATATAACTTTGTACTATAAAAAGTGCCATCAATTCGATGCTTTCTCTTGGATTCCTATCAACACCCTATGGACTTTGCCCACCTTTTGGCAAGTCGCATATGCCTATGATCCATTTCAATCAATTGAGTCAATTTCCTTTTTATTAAAGTCGATCATGATTGACTCATCAGAAGTCATTGCTTCTTTGTACTATCCTCTATCTCAATATCGACGAAGTAACGCAAAATTCACACTCGTATTGAATATAATCATCCAAATGTGTGAGTTTCATCGGGGGTTGTTTAGAACCAGTTATACTCGTGGAATTAATGAGTTCCTACACTTCTTCCAAAGGTATATCATTTTTATAGTCACAATTTTCACTATTGGATAGTCTAGTGTGTCCACAAAGTTGTTTTCACCGACTCTTAGAATCACCAAAGGATCAACGTCCTCTTGTACATGCTCTTTTTCATTCTCAAGAAAAGTAGCATATTGACTCTCTATGAGACCCTTTTATGGGTGTAAGAATTTATACATATTGAATTTTTTACTATATCCAATAAACCTACACGTTTTTGTCCTAAAGTCTAGCTTGTCCCTAAGTGAACTAGGAACCAATACATGCACTTTATATTCTCATTTTGGGAGATGACCCAATTCAAGCTTGCTACAATTTCACAATTCATATGCGTTGATTCTACGGACTTTATGAGAATTCTATTCTATATATATATATATATAGTGGTCATGATTACCTCACCTTAAAATTTTTTTAGTAGACCCGAGTGAGACAACATGCATCTTATTGTTCTTTCTTTCTGTCATTCCATTTTATTATGGCGTATACAACATCATAGTTTTGTGTATGTATGCCTTCTGAATATATAATAATTCTCAAATTTTTGGGATGTGTACTCTCCTACTTTGTTTGTCCTTCAAACATTTTATAGGTCTTTCTAATATTTTCTCTTTTGATATCTTATACCTTTTGAAAGTTTCTAAAGGCTCAATTTTTCTTTCTAAGAGATAGACATAACAAATCTAGAGTAGTCGTCAATGAATGTGATAAAATATTTCTTGCTCTTAGAGGTTGAAACACTAAGTGGACCACGAATTTCAGCATGAATAATTGCAATGATTATGATGACCTTGTCCCCCAAGTGAGAAGGGTCCTTGTCATCTTACCAATCAACAATTTCTCACAAGACATTGTTCTTGTACCAAATAGGTTGGACACTAAATTCAGTTTCTTTATTTGCTCCATTTTTTAGTTTCCAGAATTCCATGTCTCTCATACTAGAGATCATAATTAGGCCTATAACATCGAGTATAGTGGGAAGGGCCTTTTATTTCATCATCTTTATTACATTCAAGCAAAATATATCATGTTTGGACACATACTTTTGTTGCATAGACCTTCATGTTTTTTTTTTCCAATAGTGATATGACCACTATAGAACCTTACTTCAAACTCTTTCTGCATTAGGATATGAACAAAAATCAAATTGTGCCAAATCCCTAACGCGTACAGTACACTCTTGAGAATTATGAAGCTGTCACCAAGGTTCAACTTATATTCTCCAACACCTCCTACATCCAAGTAGTAATTGTTCTTCATGTAGATTCTTTGTTCCTCATTTTACAATTCTTTGAAGTTGATAAGACTCTCCTTGGTCTTGGCAATATGGCATATTGTTCTTGAGTCAATCCATTATCCTTCAATGTCTATTGTTGTAAATTTGCATTCCACCATGATGGTAAAAGAGAAATTGCTCGAGCCTGCCACTTTGCTTAGTTTGTCGCTTCCTTGACTGTGTTGTGATCCTTTATTTTGACCTTGTCCTGCACCTAAGGGACAATTTGCCTTGAAATGGCCAAACTTTCAACAAGTGTGTCAGGATCCTCTTGAAACCTTTCGTGTGCTTGCCTTGAATTGCTTCTTTCTTAGGTTGAAGTTTGGCCTAGTGTTCTTGCGATGATGCACAACATGTGCCTCCTTCTCTTGCCATTCAACAGTTTCCTCCACGTCGAAGATGTCTATTTTTTCTTTTCCTTGACCATGTCTTGTTCAATGGCCAAGATGGAGGGTAGTTCAATCACTTTTTGATTGATTCGTTCACACAAACTGTTGTGACAATAATGTTGAAAGCTGGTGGCAGGCTATTTAGCAGAAGTTATTTGCAAGGGTTCAAGTAATGTGAATCCTACAACTTCTAAGTCCTTGGCCATCACGATCATTTTGTTGACGTGATCAGACATGTTGTCATCCATCTTCATCTTGGAAATGATGTACCTCTGCAACAACAGTTATACATTCATGTTTCTTTTGGACGCATGTTTTTCTTTTAGAGCTTTCAAAATCTCATAAGCTCTCTTGTTCCTCAAACACCCTAATGAGATTGTCCATTATTATTCTCAACAATTCAATACTAAATCAATATTATGATTTTATCAGGAATACATTTTTGTTTCATAAATTAATTATAATGCACCAATGTTAAGCTTTTATAATCTAAATTAGAAGAATAATAATTGTAATTACACGATTAATGTTCCTACATTAGCAGAGTATTTATAGAATAATTCAGATTTAGATAATTTACAAATTTCTAATTAGGTAGAGAAAAATAACTTAACTATGTGGGTTGTGCAAGCGGTAAGCAAATTTGGCCCAAAGATTAAAACAATTTACCTTCCTCAATGTGCGTGCAAAGAAGAGTGAGGATAGTCGCGTATCAAACACCAAAAGAAGAAGAAACTATTGGAGCTTTAAGGTGGAGATATATTTTGGTATTATGATATGATTCAAGCATGCAATCGAGCATTAAATATGTGTGAAAGATGAAGAAACTCCATAAAGACTCCTTTGGGATCTCGTGGACAAGCGTTGATGCCACAATGTGTCGCGAGGACGGGTTCTGTGGACAAGCCTAAGACATAAATGGTGTTAAATTGGCCAGATGTGAAGACATCTTTCATCCACACAGCCAAGTCGGGTTCCTCAGCTTGCACCATTATGACTCGAATGCAACGCGAAGTCCAATGCCATCGATTTGGAGGGCACAACCAACTTTGATGTGGCGTGTGTATCCAGTACACCTGTCCCCCTTTTGTGTCTCATTTTATTAGTGATTGTTATGACTGTTACTATTAATTGTCACCATTACTATAGTGTTGTCTTCATAGTTGTAACTATCTTTATTCTATCAACGGATGGGGGTGGAGTGGTAAGGAACTTCTCCCCGCTTAAAGGAGGTCTCGAGTTCGAGCCCTCTGGATGCAGTAATTTCTCATTGGGAGCCTCACTCACCATAGCCAAGTGTTCGACCTGGGCGACACAGATTAGTTAGGTGCTAGTAGCTCTGTACACTGTGAAGACAACCCAAAAAAAACTATCGTTATTCTAAAAATAACTTTTTAATGCCGTTAGTGATCATAACGGTCACTACCAATTATCAATGACACATATATCATTCATTTTGTAGCTACAATCTAAACTAAAAAGATAGTTCAATTGGTTAGGTAAGGTGGTTTCATGAACTCCGTAATCACTATTAGAATTTAAAGCTTTTTTTCTTGTTCCATCTCGAAATTATAAGATTAATTAAGTAGAGAATAGCGAGATCTGGTTAACAGCAAATGTTTTTAAGACAACAAAATATATTAAATACTAAACTTATAAATCTAGATCGAAAGCATTCTTTACTCTGTCAAGATTTGTTGCAAAAGATGCTGATACATACATGACATAATTGAATAAGGATGAATGTACATTATCTACAATATATCATTCTCTCTTCTTTGCCCCTTTGGTTGAGCAATATTAATCTTTCATACATCATGGTCCTTCTGCATCCTTTTGGTTATCATACCTTGTTTTGAAGTGGTGACTAGTAAGAAACAAGAGAAAGGACAATTGGTGGGGGGTGGGGGGAGGGGCGTGTGAAAATTATGTGGTAAGACAACTAGAAATAAATTTGACATATATGCATAATGCATCCATGTCATCATGCATGATGGTTAATTAAATTGTACGCTTGAATCCAAGATTGGTATCTCAAATTTCCTTAGTTCCATATATATTTTTCATTCAGATAACTATATAAGAACTGGTTTCCACAGGTCAATCTTACAGATGGGCACCCTCCGCACTCCAAAGACTAGTTCAGCAATAAGTGTCATGCAATGTCCCAGTTGCATATAAAGAAGTGGAATTATGTTTCTTGTATCAGGAGCCTAAATTGATGCACATGAAACACAAGTTGCTTTTACTATTTTATAAAGATGATGAAAGAAGATGAAGAAGCAGGTGAGAGGAAGAGAAGGAAGAAATAAAAGAAGCAACAGCAGCAGCGGCAGGAGGAGGACAGAAGAAGAACAGCATGGCTTCCGGGGAACATCCCCCCACTCCTCGAGGCCATCTGTTCGACGAGGTGCAGTGGGTGATCCAGATATGCCACGTCCTCGAGAAGGAGATCGACGAGGACGACGACAGTGGGATCCCCGTCTCAATCTTCAGCGTCCCCAAGAGCCTGCAGCTCACTAAACCCGAGGACTACATCCCTCAGCTGTTGGCGTTGGGCCCTTACCATCGATGGCGTCCCGAGCTGTACGAGATGGAGCGCTACAAGCTCGACGCTGCCAAACGGACCGAGAGAAAGTTCAGAGGCATGAAGCTTCGACATCTCGTCGAAAAGTTCACTAAGCACCAGCGCAGAATCCGCGCCTACTACCACAGGTGACAAACTAATCTTGCACATAATATTTCTTGGTCTGATAACAAAAGATGTGCTTAGTAAGTTCTACGCTAAGTTTGATCGTGCGATGATTGATGGGTATCATTATTCACCATTAATTACAGATTCCTCGATTTCAAGGACGAGACCTTGGCATGGATGATGGCGGTAGATGCTTCGTTTTTGCTGGAATTTCTGCATGTATTTGTGATCGAAGAAGAACAACAAGGCCAAGTTCTCAGAAGGCTGCCTTCCATGATGCTGCACTTGGTGGACGCCACAGGCAGGAAATTTACTCACAACGTAATACTCAGAGACATGATGATGCTGGAGAACCAAATACCACTCTTCCTCCTGCGCAAAACGATGGAGTTGCAGTATCCTTCCTCCATGGAAGCTGACGAAATGCTCAGGAAGATGATTATAAATTTCTTTAAGGAGCTTTGCCGTCTAAAGACGATGGACAGTTTCCCCGCGAGCATTGACATCGCTCAGCACGCCCACCTCTTGGAGCTGCTCTACTATGTCCTTGTGCCCAAGTCGGAGGGGGACATAACTGAGACAGATGATGAGAACGAAGAACCTTCGGCACCGCAGTCAGCGGAACGCTGTTACGAGATAAACTCAGATTCTGTCAAGCAGCTCTTCATCACCATGTGGGGCTTCGTCTGCTCCAACCTCAACATAGCTCCCGTCAGATTTGTCAAGCAAGTGATCGTGTCAAAGCCAATGTCATTTGCAGTGAAGTTGCCCTGGAAGGTCCTCACCAGTCTGCCGGGAATCTCGGTCATTAAGCAGCCCGTTGAGGCCTTTTTCCGCCAAGAGAACAGTAAAAAACTGGACTTGGATCCGAACGCGGGCACGAACGAGCCTCCACTGGTGGAGGAGATCATGATCCCCTCCGTATCCGAGCTGGTCAATGTTGGCGTGAGGTTCTCGCCAACTGATGGCCATCTGAAGGCGACCATCGCGTTTGACGTCAAGACTGTGACGCTCTCCCTGCCGACGGTGGTACTGGACGTGAACAGCGAAGTGGTACTCCGGAACTTGGTGGCCTACGAGGCTTCGGCCGCGGGGGGTCCTCTGGTCTTCACACGGTACACGGAGCTCATGAACGGAATTATAGATACGGAGGAAGACGTGAAGCTACTGAGGGAGAGGGGCATCATCGTAAACAGAATGAAGAGCGACAAGAAGGTGGCCAATCTCTGGAACGGCATGAGCAAGTCCGTGAGGCTGACGAGGGTGCCCTTCCTGGACAAGGTGATAGAGGACGTGAACAGGTACCATGGCAGCAGATGGAGGGTGAAGACCGTCAAGTTCATGAAGAAGTACGTGTTCGGCTCCTGGCCCTTCCTCACATTCTTTGCGTCCATTCTCATGCTCCTGCTCACGGCCCTGCAGGCATTCTGCTCGGTGTATACTTGTTCTCGCTAGTTTGGGGTTGTATATCTCGGTAAAACATCATGAAAGGGTTTTGTAACTATGTTTTTTATTTATTTTCTCAATCTACGTTTCACGCATGCAAGAAACTAACTAAGCAGAAGTTGAAATAATTTTTCTAAGGTTGATTTTCTTTTGACACTTGAGAAGCGACACCAATCAACTAATCTCTATGTCATTAACTATGTGCAACGACATAAATTAAAATTTTGGTCCTTCGTCGAATTCGACTAATATGATAAGACGATGCTCAATATAAGTTTTTGAATAAAAATTATTTATCATTTCATTCCCACTTTATTAGTTTCTTTGGCATTTTACCAAAAGTAAAGCTGCTGAATCAAAACATGTGATCAAATAATTAATAGATAAGCTGTGCCTATTTTGCACAAGAATATTCATGGGCACTCTTACTAGTTTTTTTAATAATAATTAATTGTGTTATTGAAAGTTAAGACAAGGGCGTTAATTAAATAGTGATATCATATACATAACATCTTCTAGCAGGACTTTAAACCCTTGTCGTTTGAGTATTTTACTCTTAACATAACTGTCACAAACCAACGATGAACCTTTGATGCCCTTCTGCAATCTGTTGCGACACCTTCTGCAATCTGGTACTTCAAGAACAGAAGAACACAAAGAGAGAAGAATCTTGGGGTGAAAACCTTTTGATCTGATCGTATCATTAATGAACTCATTGATTCAAGTTTACAAAATCCTCTTCTGGCTTTATACTCTCTAATATAACGCTGAAACTAAAAAGCCCAAACCGTCACACTCATGAATATCATTTTATATACAACATATCAGCTACAATATTAACAGAAAAAAACTAACTATGTAGGTAGCACACCTAATTCTCTTCTTGCCCCCTCAAGTTGGAGCTTGAAAGATATCAAGAAAGCCCAACTTGGATAAGAGATAACAATGCTGAGATGTGTTCAACGCCTCGGTGAGGAGATCAGCAACTTGATCCTTGGTTGAAACATGAATCAAGTTAATTCTAACTCTGCAAATTGTGCTCACAACGAAGTAACGGTCGACTTTGATGTGTCATCCGCTCATGAAACACAGGGTTCTCGGCAATCTGAATCGCAGCCTTAGTGTCATAGAAAATAGTGATAGGAGTATGAACCAGAAGAGAAAGTTCAGAGAATAACCTTTGTAGCTAAATAATCTTTCAACTGTAAGGTCTAGGCTGCGATATTCTAATTCCGCCGAGGAACGTGAAACCATAGACTATTTTTCAGATCGCCAAGAAACAAGTGAGTCATCAATCTTAAAACAAAATACAAAAATAGATCGTCGAGAAAAAAAACACAAGAGGCCAAGTCAGCATCACAAAAGGCAGTCATCACATAATTCTGAACAGTAGGAAAAATAAGTCTTTTTCAAGAGAATTCTTAAGATAACGCACAATTCGCATAGCAAGATCTAAGGGGCCGTTTGGCGCATTCTCAATTTTTATTAACTGGTAATTTAGATCACCACTAAAATAGATTACCACTTTATAAATTACCGGTAATATTATATCATAGTGTTTGATAAGTAACAATAACATAAATTATAATTTAAATTAAACAAAAATTACTAAAATACCCTCCAAAATGGTTGAATTAAAATAAATATAAACAAAAGGAAAAAATAAAAAAAGTGAGTTAGGTCAAAATATGAGTTTATATCATCAATCATTCATAAAATAATTTAAAATTTAGAAGATAATGTTAAACACTATTATTTCATAATAAAATAATTTTTTTTTAAAGTTTGATTGAAGAGATATTTTTTTCAAAATATGTGTCATCTTGCTGGTAATCTGAAAAGACACCTCCCATGGGTGCTATCTTCATTACCAGTGAGGTGGTAATTTAGATTACCAGAGAAGTAAAAATCACCGGTAATCTGTTTCAGCCAAACATGGTAATATAGTGGACCCTGAGAATTTTAAATTGAATAACCGGTAATCTATCTAGATTACCTCATACCAAACGCCCCCTAAGTGTGAGAGCTTGGATTGGTGCATGAATTGTCTAAGAAATTGAACGAAATAGGAAATTCCAAGTCTAGTGTGGGTCAAGTAAATCAATCGACCAATCAACCGCTGAAAATTTTTAGGATCGGTTAGAAGAGTCTGATATCTTGGAAGAATTACTCGATTGTAGCAAACCTTGATCATACCCATAGGTCGTGAGTTTCAGATTTTGTTCCAAAGGAGTAGGAGCTAGTTTTGAACCATTCGAACGCAAATCATCTAACAATTGAAGTGCATATTTACGTTGACTAAGCACTATACCTCGAGCAGAATGAAGAACCTCCATTCCAAAAAGTACTTGACTTCAGCAAGGTCCTTGATCTTTAAATGAGCCTGCGAATTACTCTTGGTTTCAGTGGTCAGATCACCATTGTTTCCTATAACAATAATATCATCCACATAAACCAATAACGCAACAAAGAAAGAGCCAACATGCTTCGTGAAAAATGTATAATCATTATGAGAATCCAATAAAGTCTCTGTGAATTTGATGTCCCATTGACGAGAAGCTTGCTTCAACCCATAGAGTGATTTTCGAAGCCGACATACTTTCCTACGACTAATTGAGAACTCCCTCTCACTTGATTATCCTTTAGGAAATTTCATATACACCTCCTCAATAAGTTCATTGAGAAACACATTATTAACATCAAGGTGAAGTACTAGCCGACAATGTTGAACTGCAAAAATAAAGAAAGCCCTTATAGTCACAGCTTGGCCACTGGTGAAAAAGTCTCTTTGAAGTCAATCCCCTCCTTCTGATTGAAACCGTTAGAAATCAACCTAGCCTTATAACGTGATGTGCACTTGTGTTGTCTAGAGCTTTAATCATAATCATGTTCATGTATAGGTTTGTCAGCGAAGTTGTGATGATGTAAATGCACGATTATGATAACAGTAGATAATTAATTTTAAAAATCTTAGAACAACACTACGAATACTGCAAGTAAACAACTAATCTTGTGTAGTACTTAGGGTATCGAATCCACATGGAGGCGAAAGCAATGCTCAGGAACAAATCACTCGAAACTAATCTTAACCTAGTGAAAATTACAGTAATGATTTAAAAGAAACTGAAATACAAATTAACTAATTTTTAGAGTTTTCAAATGATTTAAGAAATAAACTATGATAAATTGAAACTAAACATATCACGGCTACACAAATCAGAGATACAACATGGATGTGAAGGAACTCTAGAATTAGTAGGTCTCGGGGACATTGGATTGGATTATCATTGACATGCAGAGAAATCATGGATTTCTTTCCAAGGACTCTTAGTCTCGATTTCCCCGTAGTGACACGATGGAGAGCAAGAAGAATATCCGGAACCAAGTCTAAGCGAGTCTAATGGTTGCTATCGGATTGAAGGTCTTTCGGCATACAATCCTGCATCATAGGTCTGCAAAACTAGAGATGGAGCGTACCACTGGATTGTGTATGAATGAGATATTGGATTGCCATGTGGGTGACAATCCAAATGGAGCTCTTTCGAGATATTCTAGATTGTCACATTTTGGGCAATCTAGATTGACGAGTAATCCACATTGTCAATAATATATTATAAGTAGAAAGGGTAGTATGGTGTGCCCAAGTGATTTTAAACCAAATTACTAGATAATCAGCAAATATTACTAATAGAAAAATGTCTCCTTAGGTGTTTGAAATTGAGATGAATTATAATACTCACATGATGTTGTAATAAATCAATAAATAGAACTTCTCTCTTTTCTAGAGGTTAGAGGTTGATCATATGAAAAGAGAAAGAAAAAGTTTTCCCACTTGATGTTTTTAGTCCCTATATGCAATAGAAAAGAGAAAAATTAATCTTTCTTGGTGATGAGTATAAGAGAGAATAAGAGAGAGATTTTGGGGAGAGGGAGAGATCCTTCTTGGAGATAAAGAAATCAGGAGAGCCAGAATGGGAGGATTATACAGTTATCATAAAGAATCATAGTAATCAGGTGATATTGTTCGTATTGATTATTTTAGGAATTTTTCAAAGAATACTTTTTTATTCAAATTAGATTATTGTTTTGGATTTGGGTAAAAATCTTAAAGACTTTGTTAGTTGTTCTTGATATAGTAAAATTGATCTTGATTGGCCAGTTATTTTTTTACCTTCTTGTTGGAGGATTTTTTTCCACATAAAATTTAGTGTCTCTTTTGTTTGACATTATCTTTGTCCACGAAATTGGCTAAGATTATTTAATTCATACATAGAAATTCGAGGGATAAATCCCAGCAAGTGGCATCACAACGGGGTTGATTTGGGTGTATATTTTCTATGGGAATTAAATGGAAGAAAACTATTTCAACATATCGAATTGACATCGACTCATTATTTAATTCGGAAAGCAAGGTTGGGGTACAAGAATTTTTTGATCCTATTGAATTAGGAGATAATATGCCAATAGAAAAAAGTAATGATAGTTGGAAAATGATGCATTGAAAGATTGTTGCAATGATTAAGCAATTTATGATGTGAGTGTTTTCTATCATGGAATAAATTGCAAGGCTTATATGAAATAACTACGACCTCAAAATAAAGCATTTGTGATAAGAAAATTGGTGAACATAAAATTTTGAAACAAAAATTCTATTGCTAAACACTCGAATGAATTTCATAATTTATTGAATCAATTAAGAGTAATGAAGATAAGTCTTAATGGTGAGATGAAAAGATTTATGTTCCTAAGTTCTTTACCAAAGTCGTGAAACCTTAATGGTGCTCCTAATGATGTTATATCATTATTCATTGTTAAAGATTGTTTGTTCAATGAAGAAACAATGGGGAAGAATCTTGATATATGCTCCTAAGTTCTTTACCAGAGTCGTGAAACGTTGGTGGTGCTCTTAACGATGTTGTATCATTTTTTTATGATTAAAGATTGTATGTTCAATGAAGAAACAGGGAGGAAGATCATGATAATAAATATTGCACATGCTTTTATTATATAGAACAAGGGGAGAGACATAATCAAATGTTTTAAGGGTCATGATGATAGATCACAATCAAGAGGAAGATTTTTGTGTTATCATTGTGTTAAGGTAGGACATACCAAACAAAATTGTAAAGACTAAAAAACACAACCAAATGAGAAGAAACAAAAAGAGGAAGGAATGAAGAGTACTATTGTAGTAATATCACATGACAAAATTGAAGAATACAATTTCACAAGCTCTTCGATTGATCGGGTAGTTGCTTCATGTGCTTCGCATCATGCAACTCATTTAAAAGAATGCTTCAGCATATAAAAGACTTGTGATTTATACACAATGAAGATAGACAATAAGATGAGTCTAAAATTGCCAAAATTAGAAATGTGTGCATACATATTAATGTTGGTTGTGAATTAGTTTAAGAAGGATGCAAGACATATACTTGATTTGCATATCAATCTTTTCTCCACGACTTTTGAATCAAGAAGGTTACCACAATCATATGGATGATAGAAGGTGAAAACAAATTAAGGGATTCATGGTTGTTGATAAAGAAAAGTTGTTAGGTGTTTTTTACAAGATTCAAGTGAATTTAATTGGGCAATCACTTAACGCAACAAATGAAGAAGCTTTACCAAATTTGTGGCATTGAATATTAGGACACATGAGTGAGAAGGGATTGTAAGTGTTGGTGAGGAATTATCACATTGCTCTTACCAAGGATAAAATTCTAGATATTTATGATGACTATTTGTTTGGTAAGAAATACAAAGTATCTTTTATGTCGAGTTCCAAGAGAAAAGAAAATAGATGGGATTTGGTGCATTTTGATGTGTGTAGTCCCGCTGAAGTTAACTACTTAGGTGATGATAAATATTTTGTTACCTTTTATTGATGATGTTTCATGAAAAATATCGATTTATTTCATGAAAATAAAAGACCAGGCACATTAGATTATTTTAAATGTTCATATCATGGTGAAAGGGAGATGAGAAGCAAACTGAAATGTCTTTGCACAAATAATGATGGTGAATATACATCTTTAATAATAAAGGATTATTGCTCAAAGCATGATATTAGACATAAAAAGATAGTGCCTCAAATCCCACAACAAAATGGCGTTTCTAAAATAATGAGTGGAATTATTATGGATAGGGTCAGATGTATGCTGAAAATGACTAATCTGCTTAATCCATTTTGAAGTGAAGCTTTGAATATTGTGTGCTACCTGATCAACAAATCTCCACCAGTTCCTTTGAATTATGATACTCCTGAAAATCAAAGGAATATGGACAACAATTAAATGATAAGGCAAAATGCTGCATATTTTTGAAATATCGAGATGCAAAATTTGAATATAAGTTATGGGATCCGAAATAAAAAAAATCATCAAAAGAAGGGATGTGGTGTTTCATGAATTTGAAACATTAACAAACTTTAGTATATCAAAAAGACAAAGCAGAGATAATGTACATGTTGAACTTAGGAGTGATGAGCTAATGATGGATGTAGATGTAGAGGATACTAAATAGGGGAAGCTAGTGATTTGTAACTATGTAGATCTACAAGAGAGCATCATTTTTCTACTAGATATATTGATTCAAAATTTGAATATATTGATGCAGATGTAGATGATGCAGATGGAACCGATTGTTGGAGCCAAAGCAAAAATCGGAGGCTCACAATCATCAACAAGTCCTCAAAGAATCTGATTGTTTATAGAAGAATGATGTTCTCTTGTAGATATATATATAACAACATGAATGCAATATCACTAGGTGCATAAACTCAAGAGCTACAAATAAAATTTGTATAAACATACATATATATATATATACATAACCATGTTCAAGGAGAATGGAGGCCGTGTTGCCACATATCAAATATGAGTGAGTTGAATTAAGATTAGGAATTTAATATATTGTTAAATTAAGCTAAAATCCTAAATTTCCCTCTATGTAAACCCCTAACCATGAGATAATCCCCTCCTAATCTTATTTCTGCCCAGCCACCAGGTAACTCTCCCTTCTCTCTTTCCTCCTCCCTCCTCCCCTCTCTCTTTTCTCTCTAAGGACTTAAGGTTTTCTCTCTCTGAGAACCCTCTCCTTCATACTTGAGATTTGTACCATGAGAGGCCGATAGAGATCGACGCATGGAGGTGAGAGAAGACAGTCTTGTGTGAAGGAGAAATGAGAAAGGCAACGTAGAAAGAGGAACAAATAGGAATTAACATCTCAGGAAAGGTATGTAATTAGGATCATAATTAAAGCTCTTGGTATCCAATAGAATGATAATTAATATAGGCTTGTGTAAGAATAATAACCCTATTTTAGGATTTATGATTTCTCTCTCACGAGATGTTTTATTTGTGGAGATTATATCTAAATCTAGTCGTGACCGGATCCTCGGACATGAGCCGTCCATTCTCAACACGGTTCGTGTTTGGCGGACTAAGGTCACGTCACTCTCGAAGCCCGACCATTTCCCCGTACAACACCAGAACTGATAGGTCACAGACCGCGTTGGTTTCTCACGTGAGCAGTGTTCCTCTAATGAATATAACGAAGAACAAAAAACTAATCCTAAACGGACTGTGTCTCCCAACGGCGTGACTCGCATCTCCCACAATAAAATGGCGAAAAAATCCTAAGTCCAAAATGGATTGCATCAATCTCTAAAGCGGCCCATGTTCTAAACCACGACAAGTCGAACGAAATGCTAATATAACACGGACCACATAGCTTGGCAAATTGATCCATGTTCAATGGAACACTCTCCATGTCCGAATCACACACCCTTGAGGAAGGATAACGCAAGGGTCATGTTCCCTCACAAAATGCCCTTTTTAATTGGTTTGCACCCTTGTATGTACATGATTTGATTGTATTGATTGATTGAATATGATTTGATTCACGATGTAGGTTCAGGTGTCTTTAAACGGAAACCTGACTCAAGTAATGATAGGACTTTAAATATATAATGATTGCGATTGAATTTATGTATGAACAAGAGGGCACTCAGTGAATTGAGAATCCCTATTATTAACTCAGACCTCAGATGTGGGGTAATTGAGTTTCTTTGGAGACTATTGTTCAAGAAGATCTACTTGGATAAAAAGAGCCTTTATGGCCTAGCTAGCCATTTTGGTACCAAGGATAATATGAATCTTCAATACATTGATAAGACTCACTATTAATTATAATATTTTAAGTGAAAATCACTTAAGGCAAGACAAATAGAGGAATAAAATGATCTAATGATAAGGGATGGCTTGAATATATAGAACAAGAAAGATATAAGCATCACAGGATGAGATGCTATTGATATTTCTATGATAACGATATTGATGCGAAGTGTGGAGTAAGTTAGATGATAACCACAG
>LTAE01008505.1:0-20432 GCA_001647135.1 Pontederia paniculata | reverse complement strand
CTTGTTTGGTGATTGGTTAAAGTGATGGTCCAATTAAAATTTACATTTAATATGATTAGTTTATTCTCAATAAATATAACTTATTCCTAATTAGACATATATTATTAGAATTATAATTTATAGGATTTATTTATATTTATGTATTATCATTTTCACAGGTGCCACTTGGCGAAATATGATTGGTCGTAAGAATAATAAATACTAACAAATTTGCTAGTATAATAATGACACTAAAAATGATAATTATTATGAAATTAAATTAGGTTTATCACAAACACGATGCTTCATACTCGTGCAGTACATAATCATCCAAATGTGCGGATGTTGATTGTGGGCGTTTGGTGCTAGTTATACTTGTGGAAATGTTAGTTTTCACTTCATCCACCGGTATCTCATATTATGGAGCATGAACTTTCACTATTAGATAGTACAGTGGATCACCTAAGTTTTCTCCATCATTTTCTAGAATCATGAGGGGATCATCATCCTCCTAAACTTGCTCATTTTCATTCTCAATGAAAGTAGCATCACGATTCTTTATGAGGCTTTTTTCTTGGTGGAAGAATTTGTACTTTTTGGATTGTTCGCTATATTAAATAAATATATATGTTTTTGTCCTTAAATTTAGTTTGTCCTTGAGCTGACTAGGAATCAACACGTGAACGCTACATCTTCTTTTTTTTAATATCATCTTGGGCGTTTTGTCATTCAACAACTCATATTACATTGATTTTATGAACTTGGTGGGAATCTTATTTTGTATGTAACTCGCGATCATCAATGAATCATCCCAAAAGCATTTTAGCATATTCGAGTGGGACAACATACATCTTTCTGCATTTATTAGAATCATATCTTTTCTTTCTCACACCATTCTGTTGTGATATATACGATATCGTAGTTTGTCTACGTATGTCTTCTAAAATGCAGTATCTTTTAAATTGTTGGGAGGTATATTCTCCTCCTCTATATGTCCTTAGACACCTCATAGATCTCCCTAACATTTTCTTAACTTGTGCTTTTTACCTCTTGAAAGTCTCAAAGCTTTTGACTTTCTCTCTAAGAGGTATATATAACAATATCTTCAGTACTAATCAATTATTATAATGAATTACTCTTTAGACTTGTAAGTAGGAACACTCAATGGTCCACAAATATCTGAATGAACTAGTCCTAACAACTTAGTTGACATTGTCCCCATAGAAAATGGAGTCCTTGTCATTTTTCTGGCCAAGCATAAGTTCATTTTTTGTTTATTTGTTCCATTTTCAAGTTACTTGGATGTCCTAACCTTTCATACCATATATCATAGTTAGACATATAACACATAGTATATTGGGAAGAGTTTTTATTTCATCTGACTTTATTACATTTAGACAGGATAGGTCATAGCTGACCACATACTTTTCGATCGCATACACCCCATTGTTCTTGCCTATGGTGACTCAACCAGTATAGAATCTAACTTCAAAATCATTTTGTAAAAGGACGAGAACAAAAATTAAATTGAGACTTCTTCCTAACGTGTACAACACATTTTTTAGTATCACAAAGCTATCTCCTAGATCTAACTTGTACTCAACAATCCCTCAACATCGAGGTAGGTGTTGTTGCTCATGTAGATTCTCTGCGTCCTCTTTGTCAACTCTTTGAAGTCAATAACTTGGTCTTAGCAATGTGGCGAGTCGCTTCAGAGTCGATCCACTATCCTTCGTTGTTTGTCGTCATCACATTGCATTTTACCACTATGGCGAAGGAGAACTTGCTGGTATCTACGCTTTCTTCGGTTTTTTACCTCTTTGTTCGCTGGGTAGGTCATTGTTGAAATCTTTTCCAGACTTGTTGGGACAATTTTTCTATAAGTGGCCAAATTTCCCACAAGCAAAACAAACTTCTCTTGGAACCTTGCGCTCTACCCTAAGTTTGAACTACTTCTTCTTAGGGTTGAAGCTTGATCTGACTTGCTTGCGATGGTGCGCAGCATTGGTCTCTTCCTCCTGCCCTTCAGTAGCTTCCTCCACTTCAAAGATGTCAATATTCTTCTTCCCTTTGTTCATGTCATGCTCGATGGCCAAGATGGAGGAGAGTTAACCTTCTTGATGGACTCATTCACACGAACAATTGTGGTTGTTATGTCGAAAGCAAGCGGGAGATTATTCAGAATTGAGGTGATTTGCAGCGGCTCGAGCAGTGTGCACCCTGCAGCTTCTAGGTCATTTGCCATTGCAATCATCTTGTTTACATAATAGGGCACATCTTCGTCTGATCTTATTTTACATGTAGTGTATCTATGCAACAACAAATGAACATTCATTGTCCCTTTGAACGCATATTTTTCTTTGAAACCTTGCCAAAGCTCAGAAGCACTATCATATATCTCAAATACCTTAATCGAGTTGTTCTCCATATATATCAATACGAAGGCTCTTGCCTTCTCATTACAAGTCTTTCTTTGCTCCATGACTATTGATAAGTTGTTTGCTGCTCTTCAGATGCTCCTTCTACAACTGACGGGAAAGCATCAATATAGATTTGAAGACTCTCATCAACTAAATCATACCAAATTCTACGCATTCAAGTGTCATAGTTTGCATCATTAAAATGAACAAATTTGACTAGTCCACCGACCAGAAATTTGACATTTTCTATAAAGATAAATTTACTTATAGTTAGAAAAAATTTCAAAGAAAAGATTAAAAAATCAGAAAAACTTTCAATTTTAAATTTGTCCAAAAAATAATTTTAATAAATAATATACCAAAATTATTTTCCAAAAAGTAATTTTGTCCAAAAAATATTTTTTAATAAGTAATAATACGAAGATAATTTTAATTTAGAAAAACAATTTTAAAAAAATAATGTGTGAAAACATTTTTAATTTAAATTTTTTCTGAAAGTATTTTAACAAGAATAATATAATAAAATTATTTTCAGAAAATTAATATTGTCTGAAAATAATTTAACAGAATAATGTACTAAAAATGTTTTCAAAAAATATTTTTTTTCAAAACTAACTTTTATAGAATGATGTACTAAAATTGTTTTCAAAAATTAATTTTGTCCAAAATTTTTTTAATGAAAATAATATTAAATGTGAAGATATAAATGATCTTTTCATTAAATAAATATTTCGGTAATGATAAGGGTTATTGTTAAAGTAATATTTAATAACGAATATTTTTTAACTAATTTCCAGAAAAAAATAATATTATTAATTAGAAAATTTCAATAGGATATAACAGTAACTCCTTTAAAAAAATTATTTAATATAACAAGAAAATTGACCTTTTATATTATTTTGAGAAATGTATTATTGCCCGCTCCAAAAATAATTTAAAACTATTTTTAAAAGTTTAGAAATTTTCTGGACATAATTATATGTATTATAAAAAAATCGGCCAAAAATATTTTCATATATATATATATATTCAAAAATAAATATTTGGGCAATAATATCAAATTCCTGAAAATAAATAGATAAATATGAAATAGTCTTTAAAGAAAATTTAAATATGAAGCAATGGAAAAAATACTTTAAGTTAAACAATAATAATAATAATAATAATAATAATAATAATAATAATAATAATAATAATAATAATAATAATAATAATAATAATAATAATAATAATAATAATAATAATAATAATAATAATAATAATAATAATAATCACAAGTCTCAAAAATAAATGTATATATGGCAATGATGAACATAATTGTATCCGGAAAAAAAATTCAGCAATATCATAAATAAATTAAAGAACTATCATGACACTTATTAATAAAACTGACAAACAGTAATATATCTAACTAATTCTATCATTAATCTGTAATAAATGTAATAATAATAATTATTATTCTAACAGGCTTATGAAATTTAGTGGGCTGGCCTGATGAATAAGTTAAATGGGCCAGGAACAATTTAGATGGGTATTGCTTATTATAATGAAATGGACAGACATGATTAAAATAATTTATACGAGTTTGATCTTATAGTCCATATCAACATATGTATTATAACGGTTCATATCTAATATTAACATGGATCAACTGCCAAGATAGAAACAGACAAAATAAAAAGATCTATGGTCATGACTAGAATAGATAGTTAAATCCTATGATATGTACTCGGATAAGATTATAATGGTCAAGATTCAATGTATATATAGATCTAGAGTGGTGCTACAACCTCCTAAAATCCTCCTAAAAACTTCCTAACACCTCATAGTGGCATGAGTTGTAATTTAATTAATTTTTAGGGTAATTTGATGGTGTGAGTATTAGAAGGATTATTAGGCACAATTTTTAGGAGGATGAATATTTATCCATAGATCTATTGTCAAGATTAACACAAATATAAATAAATGTATGGCTACGATCAGACCAAATAAATAAATCCAATAGTCAAATCTAGTTATTAATAGATTAGAAAATAATCTAATGATCGTGATTTAATCATGCAATCTACGTCAAGAATAAATTATCTAATTACTTATCTATGGTTCAAGTTCAGATAAGATTATTATGGCCGCGATTGAAACTAACATGCATCAAATGATCCAGATTAAACTATTGTTTGGGTTTGATCTTACAGTTGATATAACATACAATAAAATATTAATCAACGGTTGAGATCAAAATAGGGAGAAGAAATTAACGGTCACGATTAATATCGAGTGGGATGGGTATTGTTCATCTTCTCCAATGAAATCCGTGTATCGTTCACTGAACGAAAAATAGGGGAACGTTGATGGCGATGATTCGGCGATCTTCCGGCAGGTTGGGTGGTGCAAAGGTGATATTCGGATGCGTGCGAAGACCCCTAAGCCATCAATTTCGCCTATCGAGTTGTGATTTCTCCTCGCTTTTGTCAGCACCATTACTAAGATAAGCGTCAATTGAGCAATCCAATGATTGTCCGACGTCGGGGATGGCTCAGAGAGCAAGGGAGTGACGATAGTTGGTTGCGAAAGTGAGATGAAATCAAGAGAAAGAGCCAGTGAGTTGTGGGTCAAAAATTATTTGCCAACGATAGAGAAAGCTCTAATATCATTAAAGGAGAGAAAGATAGGGAGAGGAAAGGTCCGACTGCACAGTATGGGCTCATTGCATGTGTCCAGTACTCATTTGTAGTCTGCATCAACCGCTGCATTCCACCCTTTTCAAAACGACCATGTCACCCATCGATATCGCGCGTGGACTATTTTAGATGCGTGTTCGTTGCCCGCTAGCCGATATCCGTGCACCGGCCTCCAAAGTCCATGACTTATGCTTGCTAGCGTATCGATGATCGTTCGGAACACGATAACAGGGATTGACTCCACCATTGAGCGCATGCCGCTCGACCATCATGGGCGTGTGACCATGATGGTCACTATAACACATGGCATATTTCTTTAGCCATCATTTTTTAATCTCTCATAATATATAGAATTGCTAACTAGGTTGGTCGCCCCCATGACTCATCGATCCCTTGCAAGTTGTATGTTAACTCTTGGCAAGGTCCTGTCAGTTGCGAATCAAAAAAGTAGATCATTGTATTGAGGTCCTCAGTTGAAGCAAAAGACATGGCATTGACTATGACAACATGTCAACTTCTATGATTATGAAACATATTTTCTTCTCTTAGAATATTGCATCCTACAACTATGCATATATATTATGATAATAAGTTTGTGTTGCACATTCTTCATAATCCTATGAGGGAACTTAGCATATCAAAATTGACTACCATTTTTGCTTCATCATTTCAGGAAAAAAATCTATAAATACATCATATGTTCGCACATATTTTAGAAAATTATATTTATTTCCTAAAGCATTCAGGTGAGAACGCTTTGAGCTCCTATTCTACAAGTTGGGAATTCACAATCTACATTCTTCAACTTGAGGGAGAGTATATTCATTATGAAATCCGCATGATACTTTTGATACAATTCAATGCCTCTAAGTTTATGTGATATCATATTTTGATTGTCGTATCTATTTTGTTAAACTTTTTTTTTTGTAACAATATCATCCAACTTAGTTGCCTATATTCATGCAAGACGGTTGCATGAAATTTTTATAATTAGGAAATCAAAAGAGGAACCCTGATTTTCTTGGCCATCCATATAACTATTAGTTTTTATTTTGAAATTTATAATAAAAATAAAAATATAGTAAAAAAAATTCATAATCTGAATCGATCCAATCCAATTGAATCAAATTGGGTTCTTGGCCAGGTCCGACCTGAACAAAGTCTGATTATCAATAGGTCGAGTAGAATTTCAACTTGTCAAAGCCAATCAATCTAACTGAAACCCTATGACCAGACCATTTTTTATTTGAAATTGAATTTATTTGATATAGTTTAAGGTTTAAAATACTCTAAAGTTATAATATATTAAAATAAAGTACTTTATATTTTAAAAAATAGTTTAAATATTAAAAAAACACTTAAATCTTCCTTTAAAAAATATAATTAATATAATATATTATATATAAAACCGAAAATAAATCAATAGAATAATCGACCAGATCCAACCCAAACTCCATTGTGATCAATCACACATAATCTGATCCAAACAAAATGGATCAAATTGAATCAAATTTAAGACCTTGTTGGTTTAAATCCTACTCGTGAACATCATATATGATATTTTTTACATTCAAGTGTAACTTCCCTTAATCATCACCCAACTATTATTACTAGGCAAAAAACATTTATGAATTATTATTATTATTATTATTATTATTATTATTATTATTATTATTATTATTATTATTATTATTATTATTATTATTATTATTATTATTATTATTATTATTATTATTATTATTATTATTATTATTATCGTCCTGATCAAAGGATATATATGGTGTTCCTATATTTTGTTGCACCTTGCAACTATAGTTTTGTTATTTATTTCTGATAGCAAACAAAATCATGAGTTTTGTGCGTGACAGGAGGAGAGAAAAACATCTACTTAGGCGAGCAGGTTGGCGAACTGTATCGCACGGGGGTACACGTGAATAGGGACTCTCACCATTTGTGTGAACATGAATAGGGACTCTCACCATTTGTGTGAACATGAGACTTAAATTTCCAAAATAATAATGAAAGCAATTAAAAATGATCTCACGTCCAAATAATAATTTTTTTTAGAATTTTATGGATCAATTTTTCTTTTATTTGTTCAAGTTTAAAGTTTTTTATAATACTTCTTATATCTTAATTTGTCAATTTTAATGTACCTCCTTCTATAAATATATTTTCTTATCTATCGAAGGAAAATAAATTTGAATAATAATAATAATGATAATAATAATAATATATTTTTCAAATCTAATCTCGCTTTCATCTAATAATATTAAAAAAAATACATAAATATATGAATGTAATTTTCATTCAAAAAACCTTTAATTCCAAAATAATAATAAAAATCTCATATAATAATTAAAATAATGATTAATTTAGACTAGGTTCTTATCTTCTTAAGAAGTTAATGTGTAAATTTTCTTTAATTTATTCAAGTTGAAGCTCTTCTAAAGTATTTTTTATACAAATTTTCTTTAGTTTGCATCTCCTTAAATCAATATACTTTTTAGTTTTCCAGGGTAAATAAAATTTTGACAATAACATTATGACTCTCATACATCTAATAATTAATTGGGTTTTTATCTTCTTAACTTTTTTGTTCTTTCTATGTTTATTCAAGTTAGAAATATTTTAAAATAATCTATATCTTACTTTGTTTAGTTTATCTTCAACTTGCTTCTATCAAGCATTGCCTTTGTACTTGTCACAATAAGGTGTGGAGGGTGATTAAGTTAACTTTGTGTAATTTAAATTCAATTTGATATTTTTGTAAGAAAAAAAGTTTACTATGAAAAACATATTTTTCAATTTTTGGTTCATTAAGAAAATTAACCTACGTTATCAAAAAATAATTTTGGTACTTAAAAAACTTACGAGTTTACTTATAACGGGTCCAAAAATAATTTGATTCAGTGTAGAAGCTTCAATACTTATGTCAATATGTTTCCACTGAATAAAAATGTTAAAAAGTGTTTGTCTGTACACATCAAGAGTGAATTCGACACTTTTATGATATAAGTGTTGTAGTGGCATTTTGATTATTGGGAATGTCAAAGTGGAAGTGGTTATTAGTTCAAATATCACTATTTACAACTTTTGTATATTTTTAAATAGTCTTCCATATAACTTTTACTATCTTATTATTTTTTTTCTTTTTTCCATTATTTCAATAATCTTACTACAATTTTAGAAAATAATGTATTGTAGTAAATTATAATAGATAGTCAAAATTAACATTGTTGTAAGTAGTATATTAATATTAGTTTGTCAAATAAATGTTCTTACTATTTGATATTCTACACCATAATGCTTAAATAAAAAATAATAGGATGAATAAATATATTATAAGAATCCAATATTTATTATGGGAAGACTGTATAATGATGATATAATAATAATTAAAATAATATATATATATATATATAATGAAAAAGGTGCTAACTATTTTATAGCATATTTGTTTAATACATAAATTTTATGAATTAACTATATGAATTCACAGGACATCGATTGAATACGCATATGTATACTTTGGAACTTGACAATCTTAGAATGAATTATAGTTGATCTTTCTATGAGTTTGTGTGATTTATGAATTTTAATTTATTAATCCTTAATGTTACTTTTGTCTATTTTAAAAAAAATAATATAGTCGATGTGATATTGGAAGTTATTATTATTGAATTAATATTATATTTAAACTCTACTTACTTATGTTTCAATTTACCTCCTCTAAGGTGTATTTACTTCTGCCAAGAGGAGGAAGGTTGATCCTTGTCCCAAATATTCTATCAACATTACCTATTTAATACATGTCAGTCATCCGAATGCCTAATGGGCGTGGTTGATCACATTGATGCTCTTCATCGGAGATTCTTATGGAAACATTTGGTCAACAACAACCATGATATCCATTTAGTGGCATGGTCGAAGGTATGTATACCTCTTCCTAAGGGCGGCCTTGGAATCCGAGATCTCCGAAGGATGAATGACACGGATCTTACAAACTCATGGGCCCGATACAAGACATGATCATCCATCATTTATGCATGTCATGGCTGGAAAATGGCATGACAAGAAAGGCTTGTGATTACTCATGGACCTTCATCTTTTTGGAGGGCAATTTTGATGGTTTTGCCGTCTATTACAAGATTCTTCGCTCCTTCTTTAGGTGCAGAAATAAGTTTTTGATTTTCCGGCATAATGTTTGGGACATTAATGTGCCTCTTTCTGGAATTTAACCAAGATCGTATCCAATAACACAAAACAAGCAAGCCACTTTGGTTGAGTGTTGGCCAGGTTTGCTTTTGGCTAATGGGGGTTGGACAACACTTTTTGCATTAGCATTATCGGAGCAGCATGTCGAGGAGTTGCTTATTCTTCTTGAACATTTGGAGGGCATTCGTGGACATGGACACCTGATAAGATTTCTATTTGTACAATATACCAACTTTTTTTATGAGAATAATAGGTTGGAAGATAGAGACATTTGGGTAAATTGCAACCTTATTTGGAAATTGAAGATTCCAATTAGAATACAAATCTTCGTATGGTTAGTAAGGCATCAATGGTTACCAATCAAAACATATTTAGCTCGATGGATTCGAGGTATGAACACCATTTGTGTTTTGTGTGATGATGTTTTAGGGAATTTTGATCATATGTTCTTTTTTTGTCCGTTCGTGAGAGTTGTTTGGTCTACGATAAGGTGTGATTGGATCAACAAGACATCATCAATAATTTACAACTTATGTATCGAGCCAGCGTAGAGCTATGTCTTTTGCAGTTTTATGGTCCATTGGTCACTATGCAATGAGATTATAGTTAGAGGTGAGAGGAGCTATGTAAAAAATATGATATTAGCTAGGGGATCGACGCATGATATGACACTGAAGAGAGACTTACATTTTTGTTGATATAATGTAATTCAAACTCTTGTTGTGTACTAGAGTCTCATCAATGAAAATGGATCACTCCCCCTCCCCCTTGCCACAAGTTGAAACCACAAATATTAAATTAGGTGTTCATTTTTTATTTAATATTTTTATTAAAAGTTATCTGAATATTTTTAATGAGTTAATTAATACTTTACCATTTAAAACTAACAAAAAGTACAGGGCAAAATTTTGGTTTCTAGTGGGGCATGTAAAAAAATAAAGACCGATATATGGTTCTGGTTTGTTTTTACAATGATTGCCAAAAATGTGTTTGTCAATAAAATTTAAAGGGATGATTCAGTTGGCATTGTCTCATTTTACATCAAATTTGACATATTTATAAAAAAGCAATAATCTGGTATGCGAAAAAGATATTTTTTTTTGCATTAAAGTATGCAATTTGTATTATTCTGTGCTATACACAAATAAACTGGATCTAGTGGATCTTACCGAAGGTTGGGAGAATTTATGGAGAATATTATTTTTCAGAATTAGTACATCTTATTTAATGTTCAGTTAAAAATCATAATGATAACAAAATAAATTTCTTTTTGAGGGGTATGTGGCTAAGATAAGAATAAAGATAACTCTAAAAAGAATATTAGATAACTTTTAACAAGAATATTACATAAATAAAAAATGAACACTTTTTTTTTAATATTTGTGGTTTCAACCTGTGGCAAGTGTGAGAAGAAGAAAAAAAAAGATTTCGCCCATAGTAGGGCCTCGAGAACACCTTTTTTAATATTTATGGTTTCAACCCGTGGCAAGTGTGAGAAGAAGAAAAAAGATTTCGTCCACTATAGGGCTCGAATTCTTATTTTAGTGTTCAGTTAAAAATCATAATGATAACAAAATAAATATCTTTTTGAGGGGTACGTGGCTAAGATAAGAATAAAAAGAACTCTAAAAAAAATATTAGATAACTTTTAACAAGAATATTACATAAATTAAAAATGAATATTTTTTTTATTTAATATTTATGGTTTCAACCTATGGCAAGTGTGAGAAGAAAAAAAAAAGAATTCGCCCATAGTTAAAAATGAACACCTTTTTTATTTAATATTTCACCCACCGTTAAAGAGATTTCGCCCATCGTGGGGCCCGAGAACATCTTTTTTAATATTTGTGGTTTCAACCTGTGGCAAGTGTGAGAAGAGGAAAAAAAAATTTCGTCCATCGTAGAGCTCTAATTCTTATTTTAGTGTTCAGTTAAAAATCATAATGATAACAAAATAAATATCTTTTTGAGGGGTACGTGGCTAAGATAAGAATAAAAAGAACTCTAAAAAAAATATTAGATAACTTTTAACAAGAATATTACATAAATTAAAAATGAATATTTTTTTTATTTAATATTTATGGTTTCAACCTATGGCAAGTGTGAGAAGAAAAAAAAAAGAATTCGCCCATAGTTAAAAATGAACACCTTTTTTATTTAATATTTCACCCACCGTTAAAGAGATTTCGCCCATCGTGGGGCCCGAGAACATCTTTTTTAATATTTGTGGTTTCAACCTGTGGCAAGTGTGAGAAGAGGAAAAAAAAATTTCGTCCATCGTAGAGCTCTAATTCTTATTTTAGTGTTCAGTTAAAAATCATAATGATAACAAAATAAATATCTTTTTGAGGGGTATGTGGCTAAGATAAGAATAAAAAGAATTCTAAAAAGAATATTAGATAACTTTTAAAAAGAATATTACATAAATTAAAAATGAACACATTTTTTATTTAATATTTGTGGTTTCAACCTGTGGCAAGTTTGAGAAGAAAAAAAAAGAATTCGCCCACCGTTAAAAATGAACACCTTTTTTATTTAATATTTGTGGTTTCAACATGTGACAAGTGTGAGAAGGAAAAAAAAAAGAATTCGCCCACAATTAAAAATGAACACCTTTTTTATTTAATATTTCGCCCACCGGTAAAAAGATTTTGCCCATCGTGGGGCTCGAGAACACCTTTTTTAATATTTGTGGTTTCAACATGTGGCAAGTGTGAGAAGAAGAAAAAAAAAAGATTTCGTCCACCGTGGAGCTCGAATTCTTATTTTAGCGTTTAGTTAAAAATCATAATGATAACAAAATAAATATTTTTTTGAGGGGTATGTGGCTAAAATAAGAATAAAAAGAACTCTAAAAAGAATATTAGATAACTTTTAACAAGAATATTACATAAATTAAAAATGAACACCTTTTTTTATTTAATATTTGTGATTTCAACCTGTGGCAAGTGTGAGAAGAAAAAGAAAAGAATTCACCCACCGTTAAAAATGAACATCTTTTTTATTTAATATTTGTGGTTTCAACCTGCGGCAAGTGTGAGAAGGAAAAAAAAAGAATTCGCCCACAATAAAAAATGAACATTTTTTTTATTTAATATTTTGCCCACTGTTAAAAAGATTTCTCCCACCGTGGGGCTGGAGAACATCTTTTTAATATTTGTGGTTTCAACCTGTGGCAAGTGTGAGAAGAGGAAAAAAAAATTTCGTCCATCGTAGAGCTCTAATTCTTATTTTAGTGTTCAGTTAAAAATCATAATGATAACAAAATAAATATCTTTTTGAGGGGTATGTGGCTAAGATAAGAATAAAAAGAATTCTAAAAAGAATATTAGATAACTTTTAAAAAGAATATTACATAAATTAAAAATGAACACATTTTTTATTTAATATTTGTGGTTTCAACCTGTGGCAAGTTTGAGAAGAAAAAAAAAGAATTCGCCCACCGTTAAAAATGAACACCTTTTTTATTTAATATTTGTGGTTTCAACATGTGACAAGTGTGAGAAGGAAAAAAAAAAGAATTCGCCCACAATTAAAAATGAACACCTTTTTTATTTAATATTTCGCCCACCGGTAAAAAGATTTTGCCCATCGTGGGGCTCGAGAACACCTTTTTTAATATTTGTGGTTTCAACATGTGGCAAGTGTGAGAAGAAGAAAAAAAAAAGATTTCGTCCACCGTGGAGCTCGAATTCTTATTTTAGCGTTTAGTTAAAAATCATAATGATAACAAAATAAATATTTTTTTGAGGGGTATGTGGCTAAAATAAGAATAAAAAGAACTCTAAAAAGAATATTAGATAACTTTTAACAAGAATATTACATAAATTAAAAATGAACACCTTTTTTTATTTAATATTTGTGATTTCAACCTGTGGCAAGTGTGAGAAGAAAAAGAAAAGAATTCACCCACCGTTAAAAATGAACATCTTTTTTATTTAATATTTGTGGTTTCAACCTGCGGCAAGTGTGAGAAGGAAAAAAAAAGAATTCGCCCACAATAAAAAATGAACATTTTTTTTATTTAATATTTTGCCCACTGTTAAAAAGATTTCTCCCACCGTGGGGCTGGAGAACATCTTTTTAATATTTGTGGTTTCAACCTGTGGCAAGTGTGAGAAGAAGAAAAAAAATAGATTCCGTCCATCATGGAGCTCGAATTCTTATTTTAGTGTTAAGTTAAAAATCATAATGATAACAAAATAAATATTTATATATATCAAAGAAATTTAAAAAGAGATAACTAAAATATATTTTCATAATATTATTAATATATAATATAATAGTATTAAAAAATTTAAGAAACTCGGGGAGGATCACTTTCTCAGTCTTGGAAGGCAAAAAGTCACATATAATTATAATTAATACAAAATATAATAAATAAATTATTTTGTACATCAATCTATTTTTTTTTCTTAAATTAGAGTTACACTCTTTAGCAGACTTAACTAAATAATTGTTACTTTTGAATATTCAATTATTTTTCAATTATAGTTACCTACTCAGCAGACTTAACTAAATAATTCTTACTTTTTGTGAATTAATAATAGCAGTTTTGTATAGCATATTCATTAAATAATAAACTGAAATGTACGATGTTGTGTATAAATAATTATTTTAAAGAATTAATATATTTTAGTATAATATATGTATAAATAATATTTTAAGGAATAATGTTACGATAATATTTGAGCAAATGTAAATGATAGATAAGGAAATAAAAGTGAAAAAGGAAAACTAAACTTAGATAAAGGAAAAAATAAACAAATGTAGTGTATTAAATAATAATTTTAAAGAATTAAACCATAAATAAATGATATTATAAAATAATATAAGATAATTTTTGAGTAAAGGTATAAAGGTAGAACAAGCATACATAAACAAATTTAAAAATATATAATAGAGAAGAATCAAACCAAGGACCAGTAACATTTTATCCATCTAACCAAATATTCACATGTACATGCATACTTAGTAAGTATGGGGTGATAGGAGAAGTTGCTAGAACATTAATGGTACATAATCTAAGGTTACATGGGACGAGCTCGCTACATTATTCTATAAGAAAAATTATGCTCAATTTCAAATGTTGAAAAATCAATTCATGACATAGTTAGAAGGTGAGATGATGATTAACCAATATTTCATTGAAGTAAAATCTTAATATTGTTTCTAAAATTAATGACTTAGAATGAGAAAATTTATTATTCATGACTTTTAACCTGATTATAGTGTGTTTATAGTTTTTAAAATATATTTTCTTGGTAAAATAAACCTTATTAGAGTTAGAAAATTTATTATCTAATTAAGAGGCCTATCTTAGTAAATTATTGGAGTCATAATAAAAAAATGACATAGTACTCTTATGATATAACATTATTTGGACAACTATTTTAAGAGTCAACTAGGGAAGAACAAGATTCTTAAGGTATAAAAATAACAAAGGTCTTGACAATATGAGTCATTTCAACAAATGCAAGTAGAAGTCAACCTAGCCAATTAGAAAAAAAAATCGCACCAAGCATAAGAGGTTGAACTCAAAGTATGGTAATATTGCTCTTGTCAAAATCTCAAGAGAATCATATGAAGATGTAGATATAATCTCTAGAAGAGAGATAGAGAAGAGGGAAAAGGTCACCTACGTGATGAGGGCTCCTTGCACATGTTCGGTACGCTTAGATGACCGTGGTGCCCACATCACTCCTCCCCATTCGCATGGCCGTTTTGCCTGACGGAGATCCTGTGCATGATTCGTTCCACTGTCTGCATTTGTAGTCAACGGACTTTGCGTAACGGCTTCGCCTCCGCGTAACAAATCCACATGTGCGTGATCCGTCAACATGCGTGTGACGAATGGTGTTCACTACAATAATCTCTCACTTGATCAACGTGATCACTGTGTTAGCGCTCCCACTGTTGATAAGTAGTTTAACTGGAGATTATGTCTCGAAGTTTCACTATCCATGAAAACTCCATACTAACTCAGTCACTCTAGAATCCCATCAAGCCCACATGCTTGTTGAAAGTATCAATTGCAATTTCCTTCGTGAGAGAATCAACTAACATGCCACTCATCGACATATAGATCACTGTCACTTCTTGTCAACTATATCTTGAATATAGTGATACTCAATCTCAATGTATTTTTCTTTTGAACTATTGGTTCCATTGTGTATCAAACTTATCGTAGCTTGATTATCACAATACATGGGTAATGATCCTCTGATCATATCAAGTTCTAAATCTAAAAGAAAATGCTTGATCCATACACGTGAGTGATTGTTATACTACAGACATCATACTCAACCTTCTGTGTGTGTCTCGCCACACATTCTTATTTCTTGCTTCCCCAAGAAAAAGTTGCATTGCCTAAAAGAAATAAGTGACCTGATGTAGTCTTGCGATCGTCTATATCACCGTCGAAGTCTACATCCGAATACCTCACTATCTCGAGTGTATCAGCTTGATACGCCAATCACAATTGTATTGTGCCTTTTAAATATCATAGTATTCTCTTAATGGCCTCCCAGTGGGCCTTTCCGGGATTACTTTGGAATCTGCTAATCAAGCTTATCGCGTAAGTCAAATCGGATCTCGTACAGAGCATTGCATACATTAGGCTGCCCACCGCTTCTACATAAGTCTCATCCAAAGATTATTGCTCTGCATTGGGACCTTGACTTTTACTCAATCTCTTATCAACCACTAGTGGTGTCGGTGTGGGACTACTATTTTGCATCCCGGACCTTCTCACTACCTTATTAAGTTTCTGACTTAAACTAAAGCTTCTTGAGTTTCTGTCATGATTGATTTGAATGCTTAGTACATAAGAGGCATTATCCATGTCTGTCATTTCAAATCGTTTACTCAATTTATCCTTGATTTCATTGAGCATCTCTACATCATTACCGACAAACAGTATGTCATCTAGATATAGTGACAATATCACAAAGCTACTTCCACTATTCTTGATGTAAACACAATGATCCAATTTGTTCTTCCTAAAACTAAATTGGAGTATCGTCTTATGGAATTTTAAACACCATTGTCTAGACGATTGTTTCAATCCATATAAAAATTTACGAAGTTTATACACTTTATCCTCCAGACTTTTCACCTGAAACTCTTTAAATTGTCACATATATACATCTTCTAACAGGACTCCATTCAGGAATATTGTCTTGACATCCATTTGGAACAATTCCAAATACATATATGCTATTATAGCTAAGCTCATCTGAATCAACGCAAACTTAGCCACTGGAGAATAAGTCATCTAAAAATCAGTCCCAACTTCTTGAGTATAAATCTTGACCATCAATCTTGCTTTGCGCCCATCAAGAGAACCGTCAGCATGGTACTTTCTCTTAAACACTCATTTGCACTCAATAGATTGCCTCTCTTTCGTCAAATCACATAATGTACACACTCCGTTATTGTGAATCGAGTCCAATTCAGCTTTCATGGCGGCCATCCATGACGTCAATTTACTATAAATCATGGCTTCTTTATATGTGATAGTATATGTATTATCTTCTATCTCAATGTCAATGGAGTAACACGATGTCTCGCACTCGTACAAAACGTAATATCCAAATATGTGGGTATTGGTCGTGGACGTTTGGCGCCGGTTATACTTGTTGAAGTACTCAATTCCACTACACCCAAGGGTATCTCATTCAGAGGTGGAGCATCAACTCCCACTGCTGGATAGTACAATGGATCACCTGAGTTGCCTCCATCATCTCCTAGAATCATAAGGGGATCATCACCCTCTCTGACCTGATACTTTTAATTCTCAAGAAAAAAGTAGCATCACGATTCACTATGAGGCTTTTTTATTGATGGAAAAATTTGTACTCTTTGGATTGTTCACTATATCCAATAAATCTGCATGTTTTCGTCCTCAAGTTCAGCTTGACCCTAAGCTGACTAGGAATCAACACGTGTTCTTTACATCCCTATTTTCGAAGATGACTCATCTTGGACTTCTTGCCATTCCACAACTCATATGGCATCGATTCTATGAACTTGGTGGGAATTATATTCTGTATACAACTCGCGATCATCAAAATCTTACCCCAAAAATACTTTGGTATACCCGAGTGGGACAACATGTATCTCACTGCATTCATCAGAGTCATATTCTTTCTCTTTGCCACATCATTCTGTTGTGGCGTATACGACATTATAGTCTACCTACGTATGCCCTACGAAATGCAGTAACTCTCAAATCCTTTCGGGAGGTATACTATCCTCCTTTGTCTATCCTAAGACACCTGATAGGTCTTCCTAATCTTTTCTCGACTTGTACCTTGTATCTTTTGAAAGTCTCAAAAACTTCTGACTTTCTCTCTAAGAGATATACATAAGAATATTTATAGTAGTCGTCAATGAATGTAATAAAGTATTTTTTTCTTGTAAGTAGGAACACTCAATAATCCACAAATATCTGAATGGATTAGTTTTAATAACTCAGTTGACCTTGTCCCCATATAAATAGGGTCCTTGTCATTTTACCAGCCAAGCAATGCTCACATGGCATTGTTCTTACGCCAAAGATGTTAAACGCTTAATTCATTTTTTTTGTTTGTTCTATTTTCGAGTTTTCTCAATGTCCTAGACTCTCATGTCAGATATCATAATCAAACATATGACACAAAGTATATTGGAAACATATTCGATTACATTCAGGCAAAATAAGTCATGATCGATTACATACTTTCCAGTTGCATATACCTTATTGTTTTTCCTATTGTGATCCAACCATTATTAGAACCTAACTTCAAAGTCCTTTTGCAAAAAAAAAATAGGAACAAAGATCAAATCGCGCCTTATTCCTGACGCATACAACACATTCTTGAGTATCATAAAGTTATCTCCTAAGTCTAGCTTATACTCAGCAAACCCATCCACACCAAGATAGGTATTGTTGTCCATTTAAATCCTCTACTCCCCTTTTGTGATCTCCTTGAAGTCAATAAGACCTTCATTGGTCTTGGCAATGTGGCAAGTCGCTCCAAAGTCGATCCACCACCCTTCAATGTTCGTCGTTGTTGCATTACACTCCATCATCATGGAAAATGAGAACTTGCTGATGCTTGCTCTATTATTCGGTCTTCCGCCTCTTTGTCCACTTGGCGGGCCATTGTTGTCATCTTGTCTTGACTTGTTGAGATATTGCTCCTGAAAATGATCAAACTTTACACAAGCAAAACAACCTCCTCTTGGCATCTTGCGTCATGCCCTAGGTTTGAACTGCTTCTTCTTGGGACTAAAGGCGATCATGGCTTGCTTGCGCAGATGGTGCATAGCATGGGCCTCTTCCTCCACCCCTTTAGCGGCCTCCTCTGTTTCGAAAATGTCAATCTTCTTCTTTTCTTTGGCCATGTCCTGCTCGATGGCCAAGATGGAGGGCAATTCAACAACCTTCTTAATGGACTCGTTCACACGCACAACTATGGTTGTCATGTCAAAGGCAAGCGAGAGACTATTTAGCTCTGAGGTTATCTGCAATAGCTCTGACAGTGCACACCTTGCAGACTCTAAATCCTTAGCCATTACAATCATATTGTTACATAGTTAGACACATTTTCGTCCAGCCTCATTTTACATGTAGTGTATCTATGCACAACAACTGGACATTCATGTCCCTTTTGGACGCATATTTTTTCTTAAGTGCTAGCCAAAGCTCATAAGCATTGTTATAGGTCTCAAAGATCCTAATCATATTGTCTTTCATATACATCAATATGAAGGTTTTAGCCTTCTCATTACCAGTTTTCCTCTGCTCCATGACTGCCGCATGAGCTGCCTTCTACTCCTCAGAGGCTCCATCTACAAGCGCTGGCGGGGTTGCGTCTATGAAGTTTTGGAGACCGTCGTGAACTAAGTCATACCGAATTCTACGACTTCAAGTATCGTAGTTGGTGCCGTTAAGATGACCCAATTTGGCTAGTTCTGTGGCCATGATTTTTGACATTTTCAGTCACCGACGAAACAGAGGCTCGCAGTCGAGGGTGTTTCGGTGAGTGATTGACGTGTCCGCGAGTTTAGTATGGATTGCCGACCAGGTATGGCTCAATCTACTGCATCAATTTGGTGAGGCATCGTGCGAATTGGCGTACTCGTCAACCGTAGCCGATTACCAGGACAGGATCATGTGAGGCACTCCGGTGCCATTTCGTGGACGGGGACAAATCGAAAAGCTCAACAACAACACGCAAGGCAAGCACGACTCGCAGTTGGGATGGATCGCAACAGGAGGAGTCGAGTCGCACGAGAATGGTGTCGCCAGCGAAAACTGTGCTCTGACACCACTATAAAAGCGAGAGAGAGAAGATGGAAAAGGTTGCCTACACGACATGGGCTCCTTGCACACGCTCGGTATGCTTATATGGCCGTGATGCCCGCAGCACTCTGCCCACTTCGCATGGCCGTTTCTCTTGACAGATCCTGCACATGATTCATTTCATCGTCCACGTTTGTCGCCAATGGACTCCGCGTAACAAATCCGTGTGCGGGTGATCCGCCAACATGCATGTGACCAACAATGGTCACTACAACATAATTGGCTATAGTAATGCAACTAACAACAAATAAAATTATTGGATACCGTCAAAAGAAAATAGGAATATAGTATTGAGGAATGTTAAAATTCCATAACTAACATAAGTTCTTCTAGAAACTTCATAAGAAACTTCGTGATCCATATTAATTCTTTGTATACCAAAATTTTAGATAATTACTAAACATATGAGGCCTCAAAGTAACCTACATTTGTGCCAATGCAAATAGAAGTGATGGCTTCTCTAGTGCATGTAAAGACAACAAGCAAGAACCCAACACACATTGAGTGTCAAGGTGAGTGCAATAATGTTAGATGTACAAATGTTAGTGATGTCCATTTGCATTTAGTTAGTGTTATACTATCTCCTTCAAAATACCTTGCAATTTTCATTTTGTTATACTATCTTCTTCAAAATACTTTGCAATTTTCATTTACCCTATCTCAATTTATTTGTATGTTAAAATTTTAATTTATTTTTTCTTACACGATCAACAGTATTTTTTAAATACTTAATTAATACTACTTTCTAATATATATATATATATATATATATATATATATATA